>WWET01002017.1:139189-156162 GCA_011038615.1 Limnodynastes dumerilii
TGTAACGCTGAGCGTTAGCACGCTCAGCGCTACATCGTTGTTCTGGATCAGGCCCATTGTCTGCTGCGGACAATTTGTGGTGCTATATAAATAAACATTAACAATCTGGTCCTATGTTAATAAATATAAATGTTGTTATACTTAAGGAAAGAAACAACATAGAAGATGTACTGTATAAAAACATAATTATCATTAAAAGCTTTCTTGTAATGTTATTTTTTAACAATATTGTCTTTACATAATGCATGTTAAACAAATTTCTGGTCTTTTAAATAAAAATGAATTGTATTAAATTTCTTCATGTCCACAGGTATAAAATAAATTGACCTTGATAATAAGCTACTTGAGCATAATTTACTGAATTAAATATTAAAAAGGAGAAATTATCCAAAAAGCACAATAAAATAACTAAATCTTTTTGACAACCCTGCTGCTAATGCTAAAAATAATAAAAGATGAGAAAAATGTCTCACCAGTTATAAGCTATAATAAAGCAAAATGCGGAAATATGTGGGAATGTATTAAATGAGGGAATATTTTAAAATAATGAACTCCAGCATACATACAGTATGCAAACAAAACCTGAAATTGTTCTTAGTTTAGTATTTTTTTTTTTTTTATTGATGGTGAAAAAATTTGTTTTATAATATGGATTGTAGGGAGAGTTGTAATACTAAGTTTTATTGAGGTAAATATATATTTTGAAAGTAAAACTTTGTAGATCTCTCTACGTTATATACATTTAAAGACAGTAACAGTTTGTAAAAGGATCTTTATTTAGTAAAGCATAACAGAGTACATAATATCTTTTAAAACATATTGGGTTGGATCCAGACTTAAGTAAGTGCTTGAAATTAGTTACTCCAAAGTAAAACAGAATATATTAAAAGTAAAATAAAGTTAAATAAATATATATAATCCATGATCCAACAATTTTCAAAATATTATAAGTGAATTCAGAGTTTATTTGAAACTTGCTAAATAAATTAGAAAGAAGTATAGATATTATAGAAGCACAAATGCAATATATAATGATATATAATTGTGTGAAACCGTAAGTGTATTAATTAATCTTGATGGAAAATCATTTTTCTGGAACCAAGTGAGAACTAGTAAAGAAATGATCATTATAGTATAATACTTTATTCCTGTATCTGCTACAGCATGAACAATAATATTTCACTATGCATTTAGAATGGTTTGATTTATTTCTACTTTATCTGCAAAAATGTTGTAATATATAAATGTATTTTAATTTCTACAGAGCTGAAAAAATTAGAGCAGTGCAAGTAGTAGATGCACACTACTGTATTGACATTGTGGCCGTTAATATTATTATTATTAATAATAATAATAATAATAATAATAATCATCATCATCATCATCATCATCATCAGCAAATAGATGCTTCAAACGCACACAACTAAAATCAGACACACCTTACCAAAATATTAACACAGAGATTTGTATTGTGGTTTAAAAGGGAGTACTGCTTATTAATTTATGAGCCAATCAGAAATAAGACTATAACTTGATATTGATTGGAATCCATAATAGCAGGTGGGGGTCAGCACTGTTTCAATACAAAGACTAAAAGACAAGTCTTGTTAATGGTATCTCCTCAGAGGCCAATATAATGAGAAACACTCCTCATTTTGTACACCCTAAGCTCCAGGAGATATCCTACTGGGATCTAACCATAAGGAATAGCATCCATTTCAATTAACATTCAGGAAGGTGTTACAAAACTGTACACCAAGGCATGGGACAAGATTTACTAAGCTACGGGAATGGAAAAGAAGAGTCGTTGCCAATAACAACCAATCAGATTCTAGCTGACATTTTCTAATATGTAATAGGAAAGTGAGAACTAGCATATGATTGGTTGCTATGGGCAACATCTCCACTTTTCGTTTTTCAAAGCTTAGTAAATCTGACCCATTAAGTCTAATTGGGAACATGGTGTTCACTGGAGCACCTGATGGTGCTTAAAATCCCCAGCAAGTCACATCCCCTGATGTTGGTCCTGGGTTAGTGTCAGAGTACAGCTAAACCTGGGAGGTGACAGTGGTAGAGCAAATGCACAAGACACTGGAGCCAGTAAGAATAACACAGTGACGAGTACAACAGAATATTATGCACAGATGTAAAGGCACAATACATGTATCTACCATGGGCCAGATTTACTAAGCTGTGGGTTTGGAAAAGTGGAGATGTTGACCATAGCAACCAATCAGATTCTACCTGACATTCTCTAGTATGTAATAGGAAAGTGAAAGCTAGAATCTGATTGGTTGCTATGGACAATATCTCCACTTTTCCAAACACGCAGCTTAGTAAATCGGGCATCATGTCTGCATGAAACACAAGATACAAAGTGCAAATGATAACCACAAGTAGCAGTAGTAAGATAATAATAAAAAGTAATAGCTGTGACACATACTGCTAGTGCAGGTGGAAAAGTACATAGGATATGATGCACTGAACTAAATGGTAATAGCTGAGTGAGTATATCGACAGAACAGAATAAGTACAGCAAACAGCACAGGTGCTTTGTCTCGCTAGGAAACCGGCCCATATAAACTGACAGGAGAATGCAGAACAATTAAGCTCTAAACATAGGAGTTTGCGCCAATGCACATTCTTCCTAGAGTGTGTCCTGGTTCCCTAGCAACCAGCTGTCGGCAAGACACTGACTTCCTGACTTCATGGGTGTAATGACAGCCCAAAAATAACATAGTGCTACAGGAGGATGGATGTATCTGGAGGCTGTTTCAAAAAGTCATGCAGGAAGGCTGTACAAATCATAATCATACTTCTGGAAATGGGCCTTAATTCATTTGGGTTGTAAGTCAATGTCGTGTTAGATNGTACTGCCCGAATTTCGGGAGTCTCCCGGACATTCCGGGAGAGTCGGCAACCCTGTGTTAGATATCTTAACTGTCAGTAGGTTAGAAGTCGAAACAAGCACAGTCTATGCCAGAGTTTCTCAACCCTGTCCTCAAGTACCTTCCCTAACTGCCCTTCCCTGCCATGAGCCTATGTCTGGAGATGGTGAAGATTAATCTTGGGTTTCTAATTGTTTCTAACTGCTTTTTGCTTATTTTTGTTAAGTGAATTTGCACATACGATCTCATAAGCAATTAACATGAGATGAGCTGTTTCTCGACTAAAGCAATGGCATTTTAAAGCTCAACAAAATTAAAAAAAACTTAATTATTATTCACTTTCCAACCAAAAAATACAGATTGCAAGCACATAATTTCCATTATGAGTGAAGGAGCATGATACATGTGTTCCCGCACTTATGGATTACACACGTAAGTGTGAATTCGATCCAATATTGTAAATTTAAGAGGGGACATTTGGAGATCATGATTTACTAAAGGCTGATTTAAATTGCCCCCCCCAAAAAAATCGCTGAACGTCGCTTTTTTGAATTTTATAATTCTGTTTTTACTAAAGGGTGAACTTTCCCTCTCGATTTTAAAACTACAGTGATGTTTGGCAATTTTTTAAGGGTTTATTCACAACGAATAAACTTGTATTCGTGGCAAATTAACACTTACAAAATCGCCACACCTTGTGGCCTTTAGTAAAATAAATGTTAAAAATGTTTAAATGTTTTAAAAAACATGAAAGCAGCCCCTAGTAATACAAATACCCTTGCCGCAGCATGCTATTAACCCTTAGCATACTGTGTCATCTAGTACTATAAGGCACAGCATGCTTTTTATTTCAGGGAATGCTGTACTTTAAAGTACCCTAAGCGACAGCATTCCAAGAGTTAATGGCATGCTGCCACAACCACATTGTGCATGAATCACATTAAAACACATACATTACTCCTCTGTTTTACTATAAACTGAACTGTCCCCTCCGTAGATTAGAATGAATTAACTGTCCCCTCCGTCCATCATAAATATAAACAGTGTCCCTCCCCTCCATCAGGAATAAATATACACGGTGTCCCCTCCGTCAGGAATACATTAAACACATGTCCCTCCATTTGAAATAAATTAAATACATGTCCCTCCATCCATATTTAATAGTTAAAATGTACCCTTGTGTTTAATAAATAAATAAAATGTACCCCTGTGCATTATAAATATTTATAAGTGTCCCCCGCGTGTTTATCATAAATATATGTTGCCACTAGTTAGAAAAAATAGTTACTAAAGTTTCCATTTTCAATACGTATTTTACAAATATATTAATATTATTTTTACTCACAGTTCTGAAGGTTTGATTGTAGTCCGGCAGAATCTTCTTCATTTGGCTTGCTCTCTGGGCAGGTCCTCGCTCCTCGGTGTCCCTCTGGTGAATGACAGGGCTCATTATAGGGCCTATATTTATACCCTCCCGCTCCTTGGAGTTCCAGTCCGAGGGTATAAATATAGGCCGTGGACTTGAGGAGGTAGCATGGAGATGATCAAGGGTCCATAATACTGATGGCCACTGATCACACAAGCTGCAGCTGCTTAGCTAATCCACTGCAGTGGCTTGTGTGTTCATTAGTGAAGGTTCAGCTGTTACCCTGCATGGACACTTACTTGTATTGGTTTGCCAATGAGCTGTCAGGAGCATGACAGCTGAGTGGCTGAGCAGGTAAAGTAAGTGATGCCACAAAAGATCAGGAAAGTTGAGGCTCCTCCATAGCATTGTACAATGTAGGAATAGTGCTCATTTAATTCCCTGCACCTCTGAAACAGTACAAGCAGGGCTGGAAGTGAGGGTGTATATGGGGATATGCCATACCGTCACTTCTCCCACTGCTTTCATAGAACAGCTATAAATCGCCATTCACTTCTATTATCTCTATATTTTCATACCGCCACTTCTAAATGTCCATACCGCCACTTTTAAATTTCCACTTCGACCCCTGAATCTATCTATCTATCTATCTATCTATCTATCTATCTATCTATCTATCTATCTATCTATCCCATGAAGCTGTTATAGCAGTCTGAAAAAATATAAGTATGATATCTCATGATTTTGCCATTCTTTTAGTTTTTAGTTGTGACTTCTAAATCTGTCTTCTAATATATTATTGAAAACATTAACAAGGCTCAAATATATATCCTTTTTATTTTTTATTTTTTTAAGTAAGAATTTCATATTCTGCTTACAAACTATTTAGATTATAAATTTAAAAACATAGTTTAAAATCTTCTTTAAATAACTTACAAAAAGTTTTAGATGGTTTGCCAATTTCTAATTATAATGTTTTATCTGTCAAAACAAAGTACTGGAATGCGGGCTTGCACAATATGTATCTGGCAGAGGGAATAAGCATCTGCTACTGTTGCTGTCTTTGTTCCTAAACACTTAAGACAAATCATACTTGACCAGCGTCCTGAAGTGGATATAAGTTGCATTGTGGACATGATCTACACATTTTCTGTATTTTAGAATATTATTCAAAGCTGTTAAAGTTGTTAAAGCTTTTTAACCTTACGGACTTTGTAGTGTTTGCTTAGTTGAGTAACTTATCAGCTTCATGAGTTGCATTGCATGTTAGTAAGTGATGCATAAGAGAATTAAATAGTATATAATCAGACACATATATTAAACAGTAGTCACGGTAGGATTGTGTTTTTAATGAAAAACATTTATTTTCTAATTGATTATATACATGCAAAGTGTAGGTTTTTCTTGGTTTGGTGAACTATTAAAAAATATTAATGTAATGTTTACTGCAGTGTATAGTATACCTTAAGTATAGGGATGTTGTGGACAGATAGATAGATAGATAGATAGATAGATAGATAGATAGATAGATAGATAGATAGATAGATACTATTACACCCCATAGAAAAAGTCGACCGTCCTCTCACTCTACACTCTTTTTAGGGTATACTTGATTTTCTACCAAGCTTCTAACACTTCATCTTCCATAGATGCCACTATGATATCTGCGATAGCAATGTGGTCTACTAAACACTCAAAGGACCACAATGAGACACAAAAGCAGGATATTTACTTGATTTACGTTTGCCAAGCCCTACCTTAACTTTTCTAAACTTAAGAATGAACGTACGTAATGCAGTGACATACGTAACGCCATCACCCAGCCCATACTATACGATTTAAATGCCTCCCTCCGCCTACAAGGCGTATTTCCGGTTGTCGTATGGATGACCCGCCGTTTCATTCTTCAGAGTTGCGTAACATCTGCCGTGTGCATGCCCTGTACAAACAAACTGTCGATATTACGTCAGTGGCTAGCGTAAAAACGCTAGCTTACGTAGCTCAGGATCTTGCCCATGGTGGCTAAGTAGCACTTGGTTTTCACAGCACTGAAGTCATGAGTTTGATTCTTGGGCTAGGCCATATCTGTATGCAGTTTGCATGTTCTCCCTGTGGCTGTTTGGGTTTGCTCCGTTTTCCTCCCACACTATAAAGAAACATGCTGGTAGGTTAATTGGCTGCTGAATAAATTAATCCTGGTCGGTGGGGACTTAGAATGTAGCTCCAATGGAGCAGGGACTGATGTGAATATGAAATATTCTCTATAAAGTGCTGAGCACCAGGGCTCTAAGTGAGAAGGTAAACATGGGTATGCCGTACCGTCACTTCTTCCACTGATTTAATTGAAAAGCTGTAAATCTCTATTGATTTCTATTATTTCAAAAATTCCATACCACCACTTCTAAATTTCCCCTTTGACCACTGTATAGCACTATAATAACATGATCACTTTTCACACAATGCCCCGTGCCAAGATGCCATTTTTTGAGTGGTTTGCAGATTAGGTAATGACACATACTTTTTTGAATATTGTACAAGTTACTATGATGAAAAACAATCACAAAAGTAATAGTATAAATGTTTCTGTTTATAACTATGGTCACTTAAATGTTTAACTTGTCCAAATCTTCAATAGCCGATTTTTTTTGTTTGTCTCAAACACACAGTGGTATAATTATAAGAAACTTAGTACAGTGTATGCATTGCTTAAGTAAATTAACATGTATGGCATGTGCACGTTTTGCTATTTCCCAAACTATGCAACATAATAGTATAAATACACAAGTGGAAACTTTAGTCACAGAAGAGCATTTTATTATTACTTTTAAGATTAGTCATATAGGACAAAATCCAGAATGAAGTAAAATGGCCATTTTCCATACGTAAGGTATAGAAATAGTTTTCATTTAACTGTGCTCACGCAAAATATTTTCTTTTAGGGATCTGCATCCTCATATGCGATTTGCATACAGCATATACACAGGTTATCCAATCCCTCATGTAGAATCCAGACTTGTGCACCCTCCTCATTTTAAGTAAGGACGGTGCAGAATTCTAAGATAGAGTCTCCCATTCAGAAGTCTGTGTGTGCACGTAGAGATGGACTGAGTGAGAGCTGACTTTAGTTCTCCACTGTCTCCCATCTGAGGTGGTTGAGGCTAACACAGTAGAACAGTTGGGATAAATAGAAGAATATCCTAAATGTCAAACTAAATTGAGGGTAAATAGGGTCTAGGGTCAGTATTGTTTTAAATAAATAACTGGGCAGACTGAATGGACCATGTGGCTCTTATCTGCCATCACTTTCTATGTTTCTATGTAGTGTTGAACATACCTCTTATCAATTAATATAGGGAAAAAGAGGAAAACACCAAACCATATTAAATTCTATAATGGTATATTCCTATTTTGTTTATGTTTGTGTGCTTCTCTTCCATCACTTCCAGAAGCACAGCTAGTAGTGGATTCATTATAGTATATTAGCATGAAAAATAAACATGCTTTCCTACAGTATGTGACCAGAAATATGTTTACAGTCTTTAATTGGGTACAAAATACATATTCATCATGCATATTTATATATGCTATATCTAGAGCCATGTTCCAGCTGATACAGAGATAACAGCAAAATTACAAAACAATGTAAATTTGCTCCTGACTCGGAGGCAGGGGGGCAAGGGGTACAGCTGTGACAAGACCTGAGGGTCAGAGGGTCCCCGGCAATTCACTATTGAGAAGTGATTGGGCCCCAAGATTTCTGTTGCGAGGCCTGTCCTGAAAAAATCCATTGTAAATTATGGGGAAATATATGTGATTTTTATGTGCGGTAGAAAACTGACAACTTGGATTGCAATTTGTGTTTGACCTTGAACACATTCCTTTTCAATTCTAACTTTGTCAGTATATTCTAATTGTAATCCCTGCAGAGCAACATGGCTTTTTAAGGTGAAAAATCATATTCATTATGTATAGTGTATAGGATGTTAATTCCCACCAGGCAGACAGAGTTAATTTAGCATATTCTCTCTACACAGGTTTTATATACCTATATGGTGCATGGCTCAAAGGTAAATAATAGCAAAAAGTGCATCTAAGTACACAGCCAGCACTCCACACTGATAATTATCCAAGTACAAAAAACTTTTTATTTAATCAATTCCAGGTAACAAGATACCTCTCAATATTGGAAATATTTCAGGCATTAGAAAAAGTTCAATAGTACAAAAAACATAAAGTGCATGGTAAACAACAGACTGTGCTACTGGCGGTATGGGAGTCCTGAGTGAAATACAAAGATCAAGTCCATAAATCCATAATTAGGTGTAGAATATAACATGCTGAAAGTCCATAAAACGCATCAACAAGAGGAATCAGTGTCCTAATGGTACATGGCATCAATAGTCAAGGTCTCCCATGCTCACCGACCTCCGACAGCTGTTTCGGTATGTTATACCATTTTCAAGGTGCAGGCAGCATCAGTAAGTCACAGACTCCTTCTGTGTCCAGTCAGCTTTCTACCCTCTCCTTCTGTGTATCCAACTAGCCTTATTGCCCCCTCTTTATTTGTGTCCAGTCAGCCTTGGCCCCTTTTTCTGATTGTGTAACCAGTATTATTGCCCCACCTTCTGTGCCAGCCAGACTTATTGCCCCTTCCTTCTGTGTCAATTCAGCCTTATTGCTCCCTCCTTCTGTGTCCAGCCATCCTTATTCCCCCTCTTTTTATTTATGTCTAGTCAGCCTTATTTGCCCCTTTCTCTGTTTGTCCAACCAGACTTATTGCCCCACTTTCTGTGTCCAGCCAGCCTTACCACCCCTATACATTTTTTTCCAGTCAGCCTTATTGCACCCTTCTTTAGTGTCCAACCAGTCTTATTGCCCTCTTTGGGTCCAGATAGCCTTACATCACCTCCTTTTGTGTATCCAACCAGCCCTATTGCCCCTTCCTAGTGTTTCTAATTAGTATTTTTGCCCTCTTTGTGTCCACCCAGCCTTATTGGCGCTCATTATGTGTACATGGTCCACCTATCATTATTGCCCCTCTTTGTGTCCGTTCAGTCTTGATGCTGCCTCTTTACATGTGCCCCCTCCATGGTAGTTAAATACCCATTCCCCATTCCATAAGCTCTTACCTTTGCAGTCTTCTTGCTTCCTATTTGCCCTCTTCCACCCAGCCTTATTGGCGCTCATTATGTGTACATGGTCCACCTATCATTATTGCCCCTCTTTGTGTCCGTTCAGTCTTGTCTTGACCTCTTTACATGTGCCCCCTCCATGATAGTTAAATACCCATTCCCTATTCCATAAGCTCTTACCTTTGCAGTCTTCTTGCTTCCTACTCTCTCCTCCGCGGCGTGCGCTCTGCATATTTATGACGCCAGGACGGCTGTGCATTGCCCAGCCAGCTCTGCAGCCCGACTCTGAGCAGGGAGACAGCTGACAAAAATACTGGGAGGGAGACAATCAGAGCCGGATTAAGACTTAATGTGGCCCTAAGCAAGATACCGGTTTGAAGACCCCCCTCCCAACGAATCGTTATAAATATATACACACACACGCTGCCACCGACCTTTACGTTCCAGTACCTGCAGTTAAGACACTGGGTTACTTCTAAGTACAAGGTCTTGGGTACTCTACGTCCCCCCCCTCCGGCAATACTGGCTAAATTTACGGGTGGTGTGAGTAGAGGGGCTATCTCCTCCTGGTATTTAACATTAACCACCCCAACTGACATTGCTAAAACACGGGCACAATCCCAGTGGGAAATAGATCTGGGGATTTCCCTTACCCCCCAGCAATGGTCTCAGGTCTCTCAACGGTTGCACAAAAGTTCTAAGTGTACTAATCACATTGAAATGTTTTTCAAACTTTACCACCGTTTGTACCTCACGCCAGTATTGCTGCATAAAATGTGGCCCTCGGTCTCTAGTATGTGCTGGAGAGGTTGCGGCGAGACGGCGGATATCCTGCATGTATTCTGGAGCTGCCCAAAAATCAAACCTTTCTGGGAGGAGGTATTTGCCCTTGCTTCTAAGGTTTTTAAACTCTCTATCCTTCCTGACCCCTCAGTAGCCTTACTGCACTTGTTCCCCCCAACCTTCCCTAGTGAACATAAGTACCTGCTGGGGCAAATTTTGATTGCTGCTAGGGCCAGTATAGGCCAATTATGGCGAACCCCAGGAAAGCCGTGTATGTCCAAACTACATGATAAAATCCAGCACAATTGTATTATGGAAACGGTTGGAACCCCGTACGCAGCTATTGCAACGAACCCGCACTTCCGCTGGCTGCCATGGTCTGACTATGTAGGGGAGGAGAGTAGGAGGCGTACAGCCCCTTCCCTGGCTGCACAGTTGAACGTTGAGCAGTTCTCTCTCAACGAACCCCCTGAGCCTTAATCGTATTTCTTTATACTTCAGGAATTCTATATCCCCACGTTGGAAGCAGCTCATCGAAAGCTCTGGGGTCTCTCCCGGAGTAATTTTTAGGCCGGACCATCCCCTTCCCTCCCCCTCTCCTCCCATACTAGACGGTTTTATAGATGAAAGATGCCTTGTTAATTGTATCTTGCTCTATGTATGTTTTGCATTGATGCGATGTACCCCCTTCCCCTTTTTCTTCCTTCTGTACCCTGTTTTATTTTATTTTCCCGGAAAATTTCAATAAATACTATTGTTGTTAAAAAAAATAATAGCTATATTAAGTGATTCGTCCAGGCTGCTTCCCATATAAGGCCGATCTTTAAAAACCCTATATTGCTCCTTGGGACCTAAACTTAGTTCTCAATGTATTTACACAGCCTCCTTTTGAACCCTTGTAAGAAGTAGACTTCAAGTACTTAACATGGAAAGTAGCTTTTCTAGTGGCTATGAAATCAGCCAGGAGGGTCTCAGGCCAGGCCTTGTGGGTAGATGAACCATTTATGTGCTTTTATGAGAACAGGGTTGTTCTGCGTACAAACCCTAACTTTCTGCCCAAAGTAGTCTCCTCTCTTCATATCAACCAGGAAATTGTCTTGCCTTCTTTTTGCCCGTTTCCCAAACATCCTAGGGAAATCCTTCTCCATTCCTTAGACCTAGTTTGTGCTCTGAGGATCTACGTTGACAGAACTAAGGATGCCAGAAAGTGCAGACAGTTCATACTAACTGAAAATAAGAGGGGACAAGCAGCATCTAAAGCCACCTTAGCAAGGTGGATAAAGTCTTGCATCACGGAAGCTTGTACCTTATCAGGTCTGCCAGTACCAATCATTAATAAATCATTAAAAAATCATTAATTAATAAATCATTCTACGAGAGCCGTAGCAGCCTCCTGGTCTCAGAAGGAGTCAGCTTCCATAGAGAAACTATGCAAGGCAGCAGGATGGGCTTCTGCCCACACGTTAACGAAGCATTATAAAGTCGATGTCCTGGCCTCTGCGGATGCCAGGTTCGAAAGGAGAGTATTGTCTGCGGTACTATAACAGGCTAGGGATTGTCCCTCTCCATCTTATTGCTTTGGTATAAGCCAGCGTTAGTGCTGCCAGAGAGGAGAAAGAGGAAGCAACAGATTACCTGATAATCCGGTTTCCTTGACTCCTCCATGGTAGCACTATGTGTCTTATCTCTCCATAAAGCTATATAAAACAGTCAATGGGATGTGGTCATCCTTATATGCAGCCTCTGGGTCTTCTTACTTCCTGTCCTGGCTCAGGTGGATAGGTGGGATATACCCAGCATTAGTGCTGCCATGGAGTCGAGGAAACCGGATTATCAGGTAATAATCTGTTTTTTACCAACCAGCTGCTCTAATTAGTGACCAGTTCCAATATCAGACCAAAAACAAAAATAAAGGCGCACTTAGTGTAATATTGACACTTTATTGCAATTCTAACAAAAATACATCAATGTATTACTAGTGCATGGCAATAAAAAATAATTCACAGCTTAAATATTAGCCAAAGGTACCATATGGATTTAAAATAATGCGTTGGAAAATGAATTTACACTTTAAAATAACCTCCCCAGAACGATCACAGCACAAGTTTGTTCCGGGTTCTTTGCTGAATATTTAGTTATACAGCATAACAAATGTAAATACACTGTTGCTACGAACTACTTGACTTTGTATGTCTCTATTGTTGTAAAACTGTTGCGCTAATTTATCGCTGTAAAGTATAGTGAGTTTATGTTTAAAATAATAATGTCTCCTTATTAAGCTAGAAACTTTCACCCAAATTCCAGGTGATATATTGAGATGATCAATGTTTTTTTTTCTGTTGAGCATGTACCTTTTATTACACCTTTAATGTGTCTGTCCATCTCGGGCTACTATAAGTTGAATCCAGGTGTCGTTGGCCGCACCATTGGTTAGATTGATTGGCAGTCTCTTCCTGGACACACTTCCCAGGCAGGCAGATCCTTATAGTATTTAATGCAATACCTCAAAACATGTCTGGGATATCAGCAGACAGGGGGTGCTGTTTCAGAGTGGCTATTTTGGAGACTTGGTGAGCTCTCAATTCAAAAATATGACCCAAAGTTGGGACAGTTTTACAGTTAGGACCACCAAAATAGAGAAGCCTTGTAAGTGGCTGGTGGCTTATCATATATCTGCAGATGTATGGAACTAATTCTCTGACTTTTATTTTAAAGATAGAAAGTTATGATTAGTTGCTGGTTAACTGCAAGAGTGCCAGGCCTTTTTGCAGTTGTGTAAACTCCCCATACCTTGCAGCACCTGTATTATATTACCTTATAAATTGATTTGAGCAACCTCCATCTTGGATGTTTGTTTTAAAGCATGTCTGGGATAGTAGCTGGGAAGGAGTGCTGTGTCAGAGTGGCTGTTTTGAAGACTTAGGAACCCCTCCCAGGGGTGAGCTCTCAATAAAAAAAAAACATTATATGTTTTATATATGATACTTGGGTGTCCTGCATCCTCATGCCAATAGAAAATTCCACATTAATCATTATGTAACATGTTCCACCACCCATGTGGTTTACATCATCATCTGCCCTTGCGGTCTCTGCGATGTGGGGAAGACTGTGAGACAATTTAAAGAGCAGATGGCCCTTCTGATCAGCCTGTAGCCGGGCATTTTGCCCTACAAAAATACAACATGGCTACCATCCATTACAAAATTATCGATCATATCCCTCCACTCAAAAAGGGTGGTGATAGGGATCTTCGTCTACTCCAAAGAGAATCTGAATGGATTTCCTGTTTAAACACTGTTGCCCCAATGGGCTTGAATGAGCTGTTTAATTTATCTTGCTTTTTGTAATTGCTTCCACACTGACTTTGCCCTATTTGGACTTTTGATGTTTATCTGCCTTATTATGAGTTGACTATTATTGGATTTACTCCTTATGATGCCTTTGCTTATATTTGCTTATTTGTGCTATCTAAACAGGCAAAAGTCTGCGCTTAAATCTCAATTCACCCAAACTATGTTGGTAAATGCAAGCATATGATGCATACAGTAAATGGAATAAGATATATACAAATTATTTAATGAAAAATATAGTTAAAATATATTTGTGCTATGTGCCTTGTCATTCTGTCTCTAGTACAGTATTCCCATTTTGTTTTGTTTTTTGGTTTGGTGGTTGCCATTGTATCTGATGCGTCCCACCGGCTTGTTTCCGCTTGGCTGTTTAACCACATCATCATTCAATTGTATATTATGCTTACACTTGTTTTTATATATTTTTAACACATTAGGGTAAACCCATTCTGTTGTTCGGTTGCCATGGGGACCGGGTCCTTGCCGGATTACGTCAAGTCCGGCGGTTGAGTCTCTGGCCCCCGATCTTGCTGGCTTCCACTCAGCATAGGTAGGAGGTTCTTCTGGGTGATGGGGTAAGCTATTTAACTTTCTCATTGTTCATGCATTTGTTTATTGTGTTCCCTGACAAAAGGTGAAATTAAAATACCTGAAACACTGTGTTTGTAATTCTCTTGGAGTGCCAGTCTCTGGCTGTATATATATATATATATATATATATATATATATATATATATATATATGTGTGTGTGATATATATATGAACTTTACTATAATTTGTCAATAAATAGTTTTAAAAGCAGTACAACAGTAGTCTACTTTATTCATTTAAATGCAAAAATATTGTATCATTAAGTCAAACACTTTTGCTACAGTATGGCACCTGTAAGAGAAATAATTGTTTTTGCACAATCACACAATGACTAATAAGTCATGCCACAGCAAGCTTTTATATGTTACAGTGGGAATCTTGAGAGTATTAATTCATTTCTCTGCATGTCTCACATACTAATTAGAAAAACCAACTGTCACTGTATTGAAACTATGATACACATGTTACACAAAATAGAGAAAAAAAATGTACATTACTGGAATAACTGGGAATGAAAGAAGAAATATGGTTTATTATCATTTTTAGTGGAATTTATATCTAATGATATGTACAGCTGTCACAAAAAATGTAGATAAACCTTTTGTACTAAAAAAGTAATATGTATTTTATGTATATTTCATTTTTTCTCTGTTTCTCCCTCTATTATATATATTTTTGCTGAGCTTAAATAAATTTTTCTATATGAGGCAGATTTCATTTGACATTTCCCTGTCCCACATGACTGCATCCTCTTGGATGCAGCTTATTCTTAATTATGCATAGTCAGTACTGCTCCATAATGCAGCTGTACGTTCACTAAAAAATTTGACCTTATTTAGGGTTTGGCACATAAAGAAGACTGAGGGCCAAATAGGCCTAAAGGAAGATAAATGACTGATTGGGACCTTACCCACATCAATACAACAGGGGGTGTCACCAATTAAAAAAACAGAGAAAATGGGAAGTGGCTCCACTAAGGTCTGCTCTGGTCTGATCTGCCAAACAAATGTGATATACTTGAATTAGACCCTTGTGAAAACGCTGTGGTGTATTGGCTGGCGGTAAGGAGGTTCTTGGGATTCCAAAAGGACAACCTAATATATGTGTAGATGTATGCTTAATGTGACCATACGTCCCGTTTTGAACGGGACAGTCCCGTTTTTTAATGGACTGTCCCGTTGTCCCCGTGCCCCTCTTCGGGACGCCAAAATGTCCCGTTTTCAGAGAGCAACAGGTGACATACACTGTATGTCACCTGTTGCTCGTTGATAACGGGACATTTCAGCGTCATTTACTTACCAACAGCTGGACTGGCCGCCGCTGGGTCCCGACGCCCCGACGTCCCGCACGCAGCTCTGTTGACTGACGTCAGCGTGACGCTGGCGTCATTCTGCAGAGCGCGCCGCGGAGGAGAAAGCTGGAGAGCAGACGGCAAGAAAGGTAAGTTTTTATTATTTGAAGCTGCTGGACCAATATTAAGGGGGGAAATGGGGCTGCTGGACCAGTATTACTGTGATGGACGACAAACCAAAAAAGGTACAGGCTTACACTCTTCTCAACTTAGCAGGTGCTGAAGCTGTAGATAAAGCTGACACATTTGTGTACTCAGAGGGGGAAGATCAGGAGGATCCAGACACACTGATTAGAAAGTAAAGTTAGATATGCTTACCAGTGAAGAATGTCATAATGGACAGGCATGCATTTAACACTGCTGTGCAGAGCCCCTCTGAAAGCATCCAGTCATATGCTGCCAGATTAAAACTACTAGCAAAGAAATGTGACTATGGTGATTTAGCAAGTGAGCTCATCAGGGACAGAATTGTATGTGGGACCTATGATGATGTCACTCGCACGCATCTTCTGCGGGAGAAGACGCTGACACTGGACACTGCTATACACATATGCATGCTACACGAGCAGTCTCGCAAAAGTACAATTGAATTGAAAAAAGAGTCTGATATATGTGATCTCCGGCAACATGATCAGCAACAAACACGCTGTGTTAATTGCGGCGGACGCCATTCCTATGACCGCCACAAGTGCCCTGCTTTCAATAAACGCTGCAATGCCTGTGGGAAACTAAATCACTTTGCTCGTTGGTGCAGGTCCAAGCCCAGAGCTGATGTCCAGCAACACCACAGTGCACGCTCCAGCAGCCCGCCGCACCGAGTCCATACTGTAGATTCACCGCCAGAAAACAATCCTGACACTGGTCTTCACTGTGAGAGTGTTGACTTAAGGGCTGAAAAGGGTGAAATATTCACCACCATAATTGACAAGGAGACAAATAACGCCATCAAAATTAAAATTGACACTGGCGCCAAATGCAATGTCATGTCACGGGAACTCCTCCACCGTACAAACCCAAAGACACCTATTGACTATTCTCACACAGTAAATCTGATTGCCTACGGTGGTCAGATAATCAAGACTTTGGGCGTGGCCACGTTTAACTCCACAGGTGTCCCGCTGCAGTTTCATATTGTGGATAGTAATGTCAAACCCTTATTAGGTCTGCCAGATAGTATAAAACTGGGGTTAATAACGTTAAGTGCTGACGTGCATGTGCTGCAACAGGACATTCCAGAATTGAGAGACTTTGCTGATCTGTTTGACTGCAAGACCATTGGAAAACTCCCTGTCACATATCGTATGCGTCTTGACGAGACTGTTCCTCCCACAGTGTGCGCTCCCAGGAGGGTGCCTCTGGCCATGAAAGATAAGGTGATAGCGGAAATAATGCGTATGACAGCATTAGGTGTCATTGCTCCAGTGGTAGAAGCTACTCCGTGGGTGTCTGCCATGGTTGCTGCAGTAAAAAAAAGATGGTTCAGTACGCATCTGCATTGACCCTGTGCATTT
>WWET01002017.1:170325-191164 GCA_011038615.1 Limnodynastes dumerilii
AATTTAAAGAGACAGTTTTACAAATTTTGGGACTTAATTAAGGAGATGACACAGGGAAAGATACAGATGTGGAACAAAATGAGGAGGATATGTTTTATGAAGTCAAAGCTATAGCAAAGGCAGATAATCTAGAAAACAAAGAGATGATCAACAAAGAGGGTTATTAATAAACGTCTGGAAGAATTGTCTCTAAATTTAACTAAGATGAGTGGCAAATTGGAAGAGCTGAGTCAGAGTCAAGAATTAGGTGATGTTCGACGGAAGGGATGGCTATAAGAGAATGCTGGAAGGGACTGGTCAAGGTGGAGCATTTTAAGGGAGATGGGTTGGCGTTCAACTGATCAGTTTGATCCCCAAGGAAGACCTATTTGCCGTAGTTGTAAACAAAGTGGACATATTGAAAGATTTTGTTCTCGCCGGTCATTAAACGAGGGGATCCCGAGGCGGGGGACCGTCCCTCGGGAAGAGAATCACCAATAGGTCCATTAACATCGGAGTGGTGGTCACATTATGTCGGAAAGTGTCCCCATATTAAAATATGGATCAACGGTGTAGAAATGATGGCTTTATTAGAAACGGGTTCTCAAGTGTCCACTATACAACTTGCAGAGTTTCATCAGCATTGGGAAGATAAAACAATAATGTCCCCACCGATGACTTGGCTTCAATTAATGGCCAGTAATGGTCAGCCTATTATATATTGCGGCTACTGGGAGGCTGATATTGATATTGGCGGAGTGAAATTAATGAATCAGGGATGTTTGGTTACTATGGTACAGGGAGATCACTTACCTCCAGTAATATTAGGGATGAATATTCTAAAAAATTGTCCGGATGAGTTATTGGAAGCTTTGAAAACTGAAATGCGGCATGCAATTCCTAGAGAAAGAAAGGCATTACAACAAACAATGCAAATTTTGAAAAGACATAGAAAATGTGTTAATCAAAAAGGGGAAGTGGGAAAGGCCAGAGTTGTTGATCGACAACCAATAATATTACTTCCTAATTCTGAGCATGTTATTTGGTGTAAAGCCCGAATTGGATCTGGAGGGTGTAATTATGATGCCTTAATTGAATCTTGCGATTGGGAAGGAGAGCAACCTTTTGTGGTGGCAAGGGCTTTGGCAAGGGTAGAGAAAGGAAGAGTGCCAATCCAAATTTTAAATCCACACAATTATCCACTTAAACTTTTTCGATATTGCCCAGTGGCATGGATAATTCAAATAGATTTTCAGGATATAGTGGAACAAAATGTGCTTTCTGCTCATCAAGATATAGTGTCGGCAGAGTCAGCTACTTCTCCAATGCCTGATGATAGCGAGAATTTATGGAGAAAAGAGATTCAAATTGGAGACTTAAATACCCCACAGGATGAACACATAGGAGTACTTCAGACGGTGTGGAGGAATGCAGAAACTTTCAGTCAGCATCCTTCTGACTTTGGGAGAGCAAAGAGTATATTTCATCATATACCCACTGGGGTACATCCACCAATTAAGGAAAGACATCGACCACTACCTCCAGCCTTGTACCAGCCTGTGCGAAATATGATTGCTGAAATGAAGGAAACAGGTGTAATCATGGAAAGTAACAGTCCGTGGGCAGCTTCGTTGGTGATAGTAAAAAAAAAAAAGATGGAAGTTTACGTTTTTGTGTCGACTATCAAAAATTAAACGCAATAACACATAAGGATGCATATCATCTACCGAGGATTGAAGAATCTCTAACGGCGCTGAAAACGGCTGCTTATTTTTCCACATTAGATCTTACCAGCGGATACTGGCAGATCCAAATGGCTCCTGAAGATCAAGAGAAGACGGCCATTACAACACCAATGGGTTTGTTCGAATTTAGGAGAATGCCATTTGGACTTTGCAATGCACTGGCCACATTTCAGAGGGTAATGGAGCACTGCCTGGGACATCATAACTTTGAGATGGTCCTGCTCTATTTAGACGACATTATTATCTTCTCCAAAAGTTATGAGGAGCATTTGGTACATTTGGAGGAAGTATTTCAGCAGTTAGCCAAGTTTGGGCTAAAGTTGAAAACAGCTAAGTGTCATTTACTAAAACCGGGGGTGCAATACTCGAGGAGGGCACATCGTAAGTGCAGAAGGTGTGAAGCCTGATCCTGAAAAGGTCAAAGTTGTCAGGGATTGGTCGGTGCCCAAGACGGTAAAAGAGGTCAGGAGTTTTTGGGGATTTGTCGGGTATTATCAACGCTTTATAAAAAAATTTGCAAGAATGGCTACTCCACTGCACGAACTTTTACGGGGCAGAACTGGTTATGAAAGAAAAGGTACATATGTTGTCACTTGGGAAGAGGAGCAGCAATTATCTTTCAAAAAATTGAAGGCTGCCCTTGTAGAGGCCCCATTATTGGCTTACCCAGATTATGAAAAACCATTCCAGGTATATACGGATGCTAGCCATCGGGGATTGGGTGCTGTTTTATCCCAAATACAAGAGGGACGAGAAAGAGTAATTGCATGCGCCAGTAGAGGCCTTCACAAAACTGAGAGAAATAATGAAAATTATAGCACTTTCAAATTAGAGTTACTTGCTGTAGTGTGGGCTGTTACAGAAAATTTTTTACATTATTTGGCTGCCACACCATTCAAAAATGTAACGGATAATAATCCTTTGGCCCATTTGTCCACCGCCCGACTGGGAGCAATGGAGCAACGTTGGATATCCCGTTTAGCCAATTTTAAATACAACATTACCTGTCGAAGTGGGAAATCAAATGGGAACGCTGACGCTCTCTCTTGCTTACCCACCACTGATGTGTAAGAAGAAAATGGAGATGAGTTGGAAGAGATAGAGATGCCAGCATTTAAAATTAGAAAGAGAAAGGCAATTGTTACCTAAGATCCCGTGTCTGTTTTTAGCAATCCGGAAGTTGGGTCAGGTTTGGACTGAAGAAAAATTCAACAAAGTAGCTCAGTGTTGAGGGAGCTGATAAGTTTGATCCAGCAGAAAAGTCATTTGAACCAAATGCAACGAGCTAAAGCCAATCTGAAATTGCCTTTTTAAGGCATCGAAACCGAATTCGATTAGAACAGGGACTTGTAGTACGTGAAAGGGTTGACCCTGCTACTCACCAAGTTATCGCACAAGTAGTAGTTCCCAGAAATCAAACTACTCAGCTACTGGAAGCGTACCATGACGAGTCCGGACATTTTGGAAGTCAAAAACTAGAAGCAGTTCTTCAGAGACAATATTACTGGGTGGGGATGAGAGATGATATCGAACAATGGTGTTGTAATTGTGTACCCTGTAATCTTAAAAAAAAACCTTTGTTTAGTCAGAAGGATCCCTTACATCCCGTTACAAGTCGACAGCCTTTAGAGATTGTAGCTTTGGACCATGTTAAGCTATCTCCAATTATCAGTGGATATCAGTATGCTTTGACTATAATTGACCATTATAGTAAAATTTCTAATTGCCGTCCCAGTTAAAGATCTAACAGCAAGGACAACCACTGAGCTCTTCTTAAAATATTTTGCTAGGCCATATGGGTACCCCAATCGGATCCTGACTGATCAGGGACCTGCCTTTGAGTCCCAGCTATTCCATGAACTATGCTCTCTTTATGGTTGCAAAAAACTGCAAACGACCCCTTATCATCCCCAGGGCAATGGGTTGTGTGAAAGGGCTAACCGAACAATTATTGGGATGCTAAGAAGCTTGTCAATGGAAAAACGGTCACAGTGGCCAATGTTGTTACCAGAACTCACTTACCTTTATAATAATACTGAGCATTGTTCTACAGGACTTACACCTTACTTTCTCATGTTTGGTCGTCAGGGTAAATTACCCCGGGATTTAGAGTTAGTCCCCGCAGGGATTAATCCAGTAGAGCCTCAAATTGAGTGGGTGCGAGAACATCAGGCAAGAATAAAGACAGCCAGGGAGATTGTTAACAAGAAAATGTTAACTGTGCACAAAAGACAGGAGAAAAATTATAATTCTAGAATTCAACTTGTTACTTTACAGGTTGGCGATAAAATTTGGAGAAGGAAATGTCATTGTTCTAGCAAATTAGATACAATGTGGGAAGATGTTCCCTATTTTATTGTGGCTGTTCCTACAGATGATTTATATTTTTACCAAATTCAAAGGGTAACAGGGGGACCGGTAATCAATGTTTCTCGGGATAAATTGAAACCATCTACTAAGGAAATGCCAATAACTCTAGATGTTCAGTTACCCCTAAAAGAAAGTCGTAGATACTTTGAAGATGTCCCATTTCATGACCCTATTGAAATGTTGACTTTCATGTGTGGCCCGGCTCCTATGAGTTTTCCAGATGATGCCATCATGTGTGGCTCCTATGAGTTTTCCAGATGATGCAAACCTGGAATCTTTGGTAGAAAGATCCGCAGAGAATGAAACTATATTATTGCCTGCTCCTAACACACTGCAAAATGTGGAATCTGACTTAGTAGTCAGAAGGTCAGAACGTAGTACCAGAGGTATATTACCTCTACGATATCGAGAATAAAATTTTGAGAATGTATTCATACTCACCTTAAGACATTAACAAATGTTTGGTTGATAATGTGATTCATTGTAAAATATGTACCTGCATGTTTTGTAAGTTATTTTTCCACTTGCTGCAGGCAAGTAAAGAATTGAAAGTGAGGACGCGCGAAGGTGGTTGCTTTACAACCATCAGCTGATGACGACACAGTGGCACATGGGTGATCGGGAAAGTTCTGGGGCTGGCGCGAGAGGTAATAGAGAAAAGAGATTGTCAGTTGGGGTTGGTGGTTAGAGTGTGGTGAGGTGAGAGAGAGCGAGGATAAGAGTAATAGGGAGTGAGGCAAATTGTGAACGGAGAGAGAGGGAGAGTGGGAATAGGAGACTATCGGAGAGCCTGTAGAGATATCGGAGGTCTTGTTACACAGAGGGAGACTGGAGAGGAGTGTCGGGGAGTCGGAAGCATTGAGAAGGCAATCGTGTGAGGGAGAGAGGAGCCGGAACTTGAGGTGATTGTGACAGAAAGGAGCCAGTGAGAGATTGGAGACAGTTGAAGGCAACGGTGAAAGAGAAAGGACAGCAGGTGTACAGAGGAGACAGCGGGTGATCGGAGGAGACGGAGAGATTGAGTGAAGAGCCGAAGGTGACAGCAGGTGTACAGAGGAGGCAGCGGGTGATCGGAGGAGACGGAGAGATTGCGTGAGGAGCTGAAGGTGACAGCAGGTGTACAGAGGAGACAGCGGGTGATCGGAGGAGACGGAGAAATTGCGTGAGGAGCTGGAGGTGACAGGAGGTGTACAGATGAGACAGTGGGTGATCAGAGAAGACGGAGAGATCAAGTGAGGAGCCGAAGGTGACAGCAGGTTTACAGAGGAGGCAGCGGCTGATCGGAGGAGACAGAGAAATTGAGTGAGGAGCTGAAGGTGACAGCAGGTGTACAGAGGAGGCAGCGGGTGATCGGAGGAGACAGAGAAATTGAGTGAGGAGCTGAAGGTGACAGCAGGTGTACAGAGGAGGCAGCGGGTGATCGGAGGAGAAGTAAAGATCGAGTGAGGAGCCAAAGGTGACAGCAGGTGTACAGAGGTGACAGTGAGTTATCGGAGGAGAAGGAGAGACTGAGAAAGGAGACAGCAGGAGACTGGAGATTGGGGTGAAAGTGTGTCGGAAAGTGGGAAGTTGGTGCGGCTGGTAGGAGTTTGAACTCAATAGAGATAACTCATTGAGAGGGAAAAACTAGCGATATATGAGCTGTAAAGGAGAAGTACTGGAACTTGAAGTGAATATGAAGGTATCAGAGAGAGATACACTTTAAAGGAAAAGACTGTTGAAATATTGAGAGGAAAACAGTCATTTACACACGTGTGTTTAGGAACAGTGCAAATGTAAAACTGTTAAAGAAAAAAAATATATAATGTGGTAATGTTTGTTACAAATGTGTGAAAATTGGTAAAGCTGTTACATTTTGTTGGACCTGCTTTACATTTTAAAAACAAGCTTATTGCGCTGACAGAATTCATTATAAGTTTCTGTATAATATTCTGTGATATATTACTTAGCTATCAGTAAACGTAAAAAAATTCACTGCTATTGTGTGTGTACTTGCGGACCTGGCGGACCTGACAACTATCACACCACTATCTAGACCAAGTATCATTTTAATTCTTAAAAGTAGTTTAAATTATAGTGTTACACTTACGCCGGCAGGGGGAGTGTTAGAGGGAGTCCCACGATGTAACAGTGAGCGTTAGTATTCTCAGCGCTACATAATAGGTCTGGATCAGGCCCCTTAAGTCACTAGGAAAACTGAGTGCTGCATAGGCAGGAGGGACCATAAATGACCGATGGGGCCTTATCCCACATCGGTCAATATGTAGTTGTATATGTTATCTGTCCAAGAAAATAAACAAGGAGGGTGGGATTTCATTGGGGCCAGGTCAGAATACCTAAAATTTGTTTCCCTCCCTCCCTATGTGTTAGGATGTATTTGCTAACATGTCAATTTTCTTTTTAGACAGGGTATAGGATGCCAGTAGAGGTGGGGGGTGTCACCATAGAATTTTGGTGCACAAAATATGTGGGGAGAAATATTTCTCATCAGAGGTGCACCCTCCTAGTGAAAAGGGTCCTGGTCTGCCTCCTCTGACATGATGAGGTGTGCAATTTGAAGTGGTAGATATATGGGTCTTGGTCAGGGAGGTTGGGTGGTGAGGGTGCCTTTCTCAATAACCAATGTTGTCGCTTTAAGATTCCTGAGGTTGACACCCCACCTGCTATGCCACCTGTCTGTACCCTAAATTTTTAAGTCAATTTAATTATTAAATTCTAATCATTTTTAAATCCCATTTTAATTGTCTTTATTTCAGTGCTGAGTAAAGAGGGGAAGGTATCATTTGTTGATTGTTTATTGTCAATAACAACCATTTTCTATTCAAAGAAACCACACATAATTAAGTGACATTTGTTCATATTTGCATATTGTTTTTTTATATCCTATACCCTGCTTTAAATCAGTGGTTTCAAATTTGCTCCCCAGGGCAAATCTCTTGTGATTGAAGTAGTACCTGTAAATATTTTTTATTGGTGTCTGTCAGTAATGAACACATCTGTACTCCAGCAAGGTCACCTGAAAAACATGCACTGTTAGATGTCCCTGAGAACCGTCTTTTGAAAAAAAATATTTTAATTGGTCCCTTCCATATTTCAGGAATAACAAGAGCACATGCATATGCAGTAGGGAGTGACTAATTTCATCTTTAAATCAGTCATCTTTTTCAGACACAACACATCCATCTCAATCTGAAAATTAGTTCCTATTATAATACTAAATATACTTTGAAAATCACTGCAAAACATAATTTAAGCTGCACTTCAGTACTTTTATAAACAACCTCTTCTTTCTTAAGTACATGTTTTAATATGTTTTTCTATTAATAGACATTTTAAATGAACTAAATGTAATCCCTGGTAAATGCCAGTTCCATTGTGTTCTAATCTGCAGTGGGTAATTAACCTGAATATCTTTTACTTTTGTCTGGCTACGTGAACAGTAGGAATATTAAATAATCTGCGTGTCGGTATCTAAAAGATGTGAATGTTTTTCTGTTATATAAATAGATTCCAACCAAAGATTCCATTTTTATATTGTAATATGTCTATAAAACATTGAATATGCAAAGTACATTTTAAATAGTTGCAAAGGAAAGTCTGAAACAATATGTATTTTAATAAGCTCATTACGAACCGTAAAATATTGTGCAATAAAAATGTGCTAATTAAAGCTAGGGAAGATAGTCTTAATATATTTAGTATTCTAGCTCTCAGTATAGTCCACTATGTGAGAACCAATTACGCTGTGAGCAGACATTTTTAAGTAATTCTGGCATGAAAACAGCACCATCTGGCCTTCCTTCTACAAGCTTGCAGTAATCAAGCAAAGTATGCACTGATCATGCTATATTATTTGGAGATATTTTGCACTTCTGGCAGCAGTACCTCTAAAAACTTAAACTCTTAAGTCACTCATTAAAAGCAACTGAATAATATTTGCATTCGATATTTTCCTTCTAAACATCAGAAGATTTCCGAGCAGACACATCATTGATACAGAAACAATAAATGCAACAATATAGGAAAAACTACAGTATATGACAACAGAGGAAAATTGAAAGATATGTGTTTTGTGAAATGCTGCTAACAAATATATCCCATATTAGAGAAATGACTGTTTAAATTGTAATTCATGGTAAATCAGCCATAATATTTTGTCTAAAGGTATTTTTTTGTTCCTGTTTCTATCAATGGGCCTTATACTTATTTATGTAAGTCGAGGGACTAACGCAAGCCTCTGGCATAAGTTCCCTGAAAAGGTACATTGGCGCATGCATGTGCCAGATGTTATAAGAAGGATCTGAGAAAGGTTATGGAATAGTTAGCTCTTTCCTATAATTGTGTTCACAGCGGCAATACAGCAGGTTCAAGCAGGTATTTGAACTTATGAATAGCTGTTCTATTTTAGTAGAAATTAATATATCTCTTATAACTGGATGTTTAATCAAAGCTTTTTAGAAGGTAGTTTTTTTTAAAATAGTTTTTTTTCTCACATGTGTGGATGGATTGTAAGTGGCAGCAAATTTTGATAAGTGACTGGCTTTAAATAATGCATGACTTCACTTGAGTGGTTTGGCCTGTGTGCAAGTCCTGTCCCAAAATCATCATTTTTTAAATTGGAGTGAAGTACAATGTGTAGTTTTGAAGGTACATTGTGTTAGAATTGAATGTTCTGCTTGCTATGCATTCTTGCAAACTATCTCCTTTGTTGTCCAAGATCTTATTATCAGCACTTTAGCTAATGTGGAGAAGGCGAAGACATATCTAAAGGTGGCTCTGTGGAACACCTCTGTTAAGAAACAAAGAAATAAGCATGTCTTTGCATCTGCTCCCACAATAGTTGAACACCCCAGCAAGAATAGTGCAGGAGTCAGAAGGATGCGGAAGTAATAGTGCAATGAAGATAGGTAGTGTCAGTGCATCTACACATTTGGAAAAGTCTCAAAGATGTCAGGTGTTGTGCACATGATATAGAGTCTCTAGTGGTCTCTAACATATTGTTCCATTCTTTGTCACCTAAGGGATCTAATGTCTCCACTCTCCTATTTGATGATTGACAAAGCCTGCAGGGGCTGCATATAAATGCAGGGGACAGTAAAAGCACAAATTGCTCATCTTGTGGGTAGCCCACAAAGTAGGGTCTGCAGAGGGGAGGTAACAAAGTAGGAAACTCCTCCTGGAACTGCTAACTCAGGGTATGATGCACCTATAGATACCAAAACAAATAACGTGCGCAGGGGCCCAAACTTTCCAAACAGTTAATGAAAGTTTTTAAACAATATTATTGATGTTTGCTTGGTTGACTAACATAACAGATCATGTTGGAGCTGTATTTGTAACTTTTATGAATCCACTTTTAAAGGTATGCAATCACCGGTTAGAAAATCCTGATTTTGAAATTCTCTATTTATACCGCTAAATTGCGAAAATTCACATTTTCAAATTTTCGCTATTTCAAATTTTCTCATTTTCTACATGTTCCAATTTGGAAACAATTTTATTTATAAACATTCACATTTCGAATATGTTTCTATTTCGAAAGTGTTATTTTCGAATGCTTTCTTTTTCAAATTTTCACAATTGCAAAATTATCTAAATTATACAAATCCCTATTTCGAATATGCTTCATTTTCGAATGCAAACATTTCTACATATCTAATTTATAATTGTTCCTATTTTGAATTTCCCACATTTATAATATATCTTTTGTAAATAACTTAATTGCGAACGTATATATAGATACTAATTATAGTTAGATATGAAGATATTTAATTATATTATTTAATTATATATTGGTTCATTTATTGTTATATGTATCTATATTGATATGTCAATATTTATTTATTTATTTATAAGATTTATATAGATAGATACACTGAAAGATCTCTCTCTCTCTATATATATAAATATACATCTAAGATAGAGGATGCTTCACATCTGTTTATAAAGTAATTTATATAGCAGGTGCACAAGGCAAGGGGAATTTGCACAAAAAACAAACATGGCCTGGCACTCACTTGGTACCGGTTAAAGAGCGTGCCGCCTTGGAATCGTGGCGACCTTTAATTTAGTATTTTCCAGCATAGCTCTGTCGTATCCCCTTTGTTCAAATTTATCCATCATGCGGTCCATCTGTAGGTTCCATTCATCTTGATTATTTACAATGCGATG
The DNA here is from genome assembly GCA_011038615.1 of Limnodynastes dumerilii. Lineage (NCBI taxonomy): Eukaryota > Metazoa > Chordata > Amphibia > Anura > Limnodynastidae > Limnodynastes > Limnodynastes dumerilii. The sequence goes on from WWET01002017.1 coordinate 180,591, forward strand.
TACGTGAAGCATTTGGGAATAAGGAAGTGCTGCTTTGAGAGCTGGCGGGTTTAACGCGCTGCAGCGTTATCACAGTAGATGCACTTATGTTTACTTATCACCTAGGCAACCTCAGACGCACCGGATGACGTCATTCTAGGCGTCAGAAACTACTCAGTTTTCCGGGTGGCTCACACGAGGTTCCATCACACTGGGGGGAGGTTACACTTTGTAAGGTAAGATATAAATACTGTAGAGTGTGGTTATTGTTTGTTATTATGTATCCCTGATGACAGTTTTTGACTAAACTGAAACGTTGGAAGCTACTGATCGTTTTGTGTCATTATTTTTAGCAGTGCCACTCACACAGAGTGATATGTTTTAAATCTCAAGGGATTTATTGAGGAGGCATCTGTGCAGAATTACTTTTTTTTATTTATTTTGTTTTTGGAGTGCCATTCATCAACGAATTTTGTATATATATGGCTCAATCTTATGTCTCTTTTCATTGGTGCTTCAGTGGATCAAGGGGGGAAAAACACTGGTGGTTCAGGGAGTTTGCAAACAAAATACATGAAGGAATCAGCATGATTCCTTATGCGACTTACCCCTCGGTAATAAAGAGCAGGGTCCTCTTTCTGCGCATGCACCGCGAGCGTACGGCACATGCACGACAATTTTACTGCATCGTTGGAACTGCATATACAAATGAAGCGCCGACGATGTAGAAGATTCTATCGCAGGACATCGAGAGGCTGCACAATGATGGGGCATCTTTATAAATCTGAGGAGGGAAGTGTCCAGGCTTGCTGCGATGATAAGCGAGCCTGGATCACTATCACTCAGCAGATTTATACGATGTCCATAGATAGAGCCCAGAGAGATAGGAATTAGTAGCAGAAAGAGAAATAGTCAGGTCATTGGTAGATTTACTAAATTGCGGAAAAGTGGAGTGGATTGTTGCCCATAGCGCTCATTTTCCTATTATATACTAGAGAATGTCAGCTAGAATCGGATTGGTTGCTACAGGTCACATCTCCACTTTTCCTTTTAGGAAGCAGTTTAGTAAATATAGCAATTGGAATGCTGTGCTCTGTTCTGCAAACCATACTGTATCTCCAGAATGACATAAATGCATTAGAGACTTTGCATAGAACAGCAACTACCATGGTGCATAACACACATCACAGAACATAAAAAGAGAGCACAGAGAAACTATTACATATAAAGCTTCGAGCAGAGAAGGGAAAGTAGGTATTATTATTATTATTATTATTATTATTATTATTATTATTATTAGAACACATGGACATACATATTAATTGGAGATTAGGAAATGTGCAGAAAAATGACTTTACCGAAAGAGTAAGTGATAAGTGGAATAGCCTTTGAGATGGTAGAGGCTAACACAGTATAACTATTCATGCCTGGGATAAATATAAGGATATACTAGATATTATTAAATTAAGGGTCCAATAGGGTCTAGGGTTTAATAAAATAATAATTGGGTAGAATTGGCCTAGTGATTTTTTATGCTGACACATTCTATGTTTTTATCTTTTTATCTACTTTTTAGTAAGGGCTTTGTCCCTTGTCAGAATGTTAAATAAATAAGCTAGAAAGCTTAATATGAATGGTGGAGGAATAAGATCCTTGTAGTAGGATAGAAAGAGTTGTGTTAAACGGAATGCATTCTTGTAAGGGAAAGGTTAGCAATGGATTAACCCACGGATCAGTGCTTGGCCCTGTGCTCTTTAATATGTTGATTGGGGACAATGCATATGGTATTTAGGATAAGGTTAGCCTTTTGCAGATGAGACAATGATATATGACAGGATAGATGGTCCAGAAGAGATAACTAAAAAGATTGATGAACAAGGTAGAAAACTGGTCAAGAGCATGGCAGCTATAATGTAATGCCAATACAATGCTAAATTATGGGGCTCAAAACCACAAAGGTTAAATACACTATATACAACACTAGTATAAAACCAGCAAGAAGTAAATGGATTTAGGAGTCACTTTTTCAGATGACTTGAAGGTATGAAGTCATATAACAAAGCAATTAGAAAGGTCAGTCATACTTGGGAGTTAGGAGGAATTATTAGTAGAAAAATAGAAGCAGTGATGTCATTAATACAACTTGGAATATTACAGACCATGTGGTAAAAGTTGATTAACCCTTTGTCACACATGTTAGGGAAGCTAAGGCCATTGGTACTTGCATCAATACTGACTTCTATCTCATTTTTACCTTATCCGAGGAAAATACCTACTTTATAAAGCCAAAGAAACAGATTATACTATATATGCATGTAGAAAAAGAAATATTAACATTGTTCAGCTTCCAAAGAACAAAAAAAGTGACCTACTGCCATGAGATGGCAATGAAAAAAAAAATGGCTTTTGGGTGTTTAAATAGGGACAACCTGAATTTTCTATATATTGCCATGATTAATAGATAAGAAGGTGGAAGTGCTCATCAGTGACAGAGATATTGGGCTATTGCTAGATTGCCACTTTCCTTAGAAGCTTGATAACATTTTTATAATATGCAGGGCTCGAAATGAGGGGGTATATACGGGGGTATGTCATACCATCACTCCCACTGATTTAATAGAAAAACAGTAAATCTCCATTCACTTCTATTATTTTTAAATGTCCATACCGCCACCTCTAAAGGTTCATACCGCCACTTCCAATTTTCCACTTTTACCACTGGTAATAAGTTATATAAAGCACCCTTTAGTCTAGGATTTTACAGGTTATTAATAACTATGTAAATTTCACATGAGACCTGATCCAGACTTAATATGAAGTGTATCCATTACTTGTATGCAATGGCCATAAGACAAACTTGCGAACAGCAGATTCTTAAAACCATCTGCAGGTGCTTCAACCATGTTTTGGAGATGAGGGACAGGTAGGGGTAGAGATGATATAGATTGGGGAGTTGGGGCAGGAGGGGAGGAAGATGAGATAAATTGGTAAAAGGAGGAGCAGGAGGTGGGCAAGGAGAAGTGGATTGGGAGACAGAGGGGCAGGAAAGGGGGAAGGAGAAGTGGATTGAGGGAAAGGAGGGGGAGAGGTGAATTGGGGAATTGATGGGCAGGAGGGGGGAAGAAGATGTGGATTGGGAAGGGGTGGTGATGGTGAGACTACAGGTATTTGCACTGTCCACCATGAAGACATTGTGGTGGAGAACCAGCCTTCTTATGCGCCTTCTCCTACTTCAACTCCACATCATCACTTTTTCAATGAGTATGTCACCTGCATCGATGGCATTCTAGGGAAACATTTAAAGTAATATATACATTACATTTTTATTCAAATATTTTAACACAATCAATGATGCTATACATTTAACCTTTACCGATAACATTAATAATTTTTTTTTTTTTTTTAAACAATCATGCGTAATCAGTGCATTCAAAATATGTTATACTTCCTAAGGCCTGAATGCTCATTTCTGTAAAGATTTATCAGTATGCACTCTGGAAGGATCATCTGAACAACATACTTGGGATTATCCTCGTCCCAGAATTTCTGAATTAACCTGAATTAACCTAGATAAGTGGATCCTATCTGCTATTTGACTTTATTTTGATAACTAACCTGTGGGTGAATATATTGATACATGAGGGAATGGGTGGTAATATCCACAATTGTTATTTCTTGCATAGAATATTGAACAACAGTTCATTTGTTGTGGATATAGAATTGTGAGAGCTTAGGGTCTTTCTGCATATTCGTGACAGTTGCCTTTTGTTATCTTTGTCATTATGCTCATCAAGCAAGCAGACAAAATTCTTCAAGCAACTGGAGAAGATTAACTGCAAAGAAAGAAAAACTACAAGCAATCTTCAAGCAAGAAGATTAACTGCAAAGAAAGAAAAACTACAAGCAACTCGTCCCAAGAATCATGACAGCTAAACGATGAGTAAGAAATATTTTTATTTAATTTATGCAACACACATTAGTTTAAAATACATTTATTACAAAAGAGGGTGGCGAATGGCGTTTTTTAAAGGGAAAATCGCTGTGCTTTTCTATAGAAAATAGTGATTTACCCCTTGAAAAATCAATGCAAATTGATGGCGCTTGAAAATCGCTGGTTTAAATTGATGGTTAGTGAATACCGTGATTTTTTCGTAAAAAATTGCAGCGAGACCAATCAGTTTGAAATCACGGCCAAAAATTGACTTTTGTAAATATACCCCCTACAGTGGGGATTACAACCCATTTGCTTTACTTATCATCCCAATTGGGGTAATTTTATTATCCAGAGACTCTCTCCAGAAGTCTGCTAACCTTTCTTATAGTATGTACACACATCTCCTTTTCTATCAAGTTTCTTGATTCCCTGTATATATAACAATCCATATCCCCATTCCGCATCCACTGGGCATGGATAGCTTTTTGAAGCCATGCCTCCAAAGATTTCTCAAAACGAAGATTTACTTCTATATCTAGCAAATCCAAGCATACTGGTTCTAAATCCCCCCCCCCCCAATCTGTGCAGAGAATAGATAAGGGAATGCCATCCCATTTTTAATCTGATGGGGATATCCCATTCTTGCTGGCAACACTGGCTGCCATGGCTAAAGAATTGTCAAAATACATAATGCCATCGATTGGCAAAAAATTATACCATATGCAAACTCTTTATGATGCATCTTTGTCTAAAATAGACTCCAATACTGCAATAATTAATGAACTGGAGCAGCAGTGATGTAGAGAACCAAATAGCCATGCACAATACAAATGATTCCCAATTTAAAATATGAGTGAAAAGATCAATGACTTGGAAAATTGCACAGGAGGAATAACCTCAGTTTTGTGGACATTCCTAAGTCAATTTAAATTATTCAAATCCTTTACAAATATGTGCCTCTTGGGTTGGGATTGGAATGTCTGCTAATATGATGCAAATTAAGGGCCAGATCCTGACCCCTGTATGCACATAAAACCATAATTACGCAGCCGTATTAGGGCATACATGTCCCCTGCACTCCCCGCTATCGGCAGTAAATTTGAAAACTTACGTGTCCAGATTACTAACTTTTTACGGTCACAGACCTAGTTGTAACAGGTATGTATACAGGTATGTATGTAACAAATGTATGGCAGGGATACGGCCATAGTAAATGGAGGGTTATCCCCTTTAGCATACGTACGTAACTTAGTTACATACATTAGTAGGCACGCTATTGGAACATCTGGCGTTCGCATGTGCAGGTGTCCCGGGATTTTTGCAAATGACTTGTATAGGGCCCCTGTCATACCTAGATCAGGATCTGGCCCTAAGAGAACTCACCATTTAGATACTGAGAGGCAGTGAGCATGTTCATGCTCCCAACCTGTTATAGCAAAATTCCTAGACTGCAGAGTCAAGGATTCTATCTTAAGAGCTTTTTGCTAAACCCCCCAATTGGTGAAAGTGGAATCTCACATCTTAATCTTTCAAGATTTCTTGGACTTAGAGATGGATTTACCAAAGTTGTTTTTGGCAAATCTTGAATGATTTTGACGGCAGTTGTGTGATCGCTGCATTTAATAAAGGCTAAATTATCAGTAAGTAATCGTAAAGTGGGTTCACATGAAATCACCATGTACATCATTGCCATGGCAATTTTTTTCAGTGAAGGACATACAAATCACTGTATTTATTATGCGTGTATTAGCTTAATCAATGTTAAATCACCTTTAAGTCGCTGAAATCAAATATGCCATGTAGGAGAGGCACACTTGTCCAAATCACAGCCAATTAATCCTGAATGGGTCAGTTCCCCTAAAAAAGGGACCTCACACTTGCAAGTAGCTGAGTTTTTTTTTTTTTATCAGCATCATGAAGTTGAGTTCTATATTTCATTTGCATGCCTAATCAAGGATGGCAGGGATAGGCATGCAGTTAAAGGTGAGTAGGTGACGGTAGGCACTTCTGCACGGATCGGTGTTCAGATGGACACCGATCCATGCAGAGAACTCAAGTTTGGGCTATGAATGCGTTAAGTAGTCCAAAATCCGCATGTAAAAGGGTAGTGACATGAGAGTTCACTTCCCTTTCAAGTGTGGACTTTAAGATCTCTGTAGGGAGGTCTGTGTCAGGTCCTAAGCTTTAATTATATAATACTTATCTCATCCCATACTTACAGGACTTCTGGATAAGTAAAAAAAATGGCAGGTAGCGTATGGTCACAAAGCAGAAAGCTATCTGCTGGTACATCTCCAAATACTCTCTACAAGTGCAGGGTTGTATAATGTGTTTGAAAGGATTACAAACTGGTATAAACAGAACGGAAGCGTCATTTGTAGTGTTTCTGCTGTAGAGGAATGGATAAACTAATTTACAGGAAAATATGCAAATATGAAAAATACTTGAAAAAATAACCATCAACCTCACAATACAGTAGCAGCGATTTAAAATCTGTGTAATATATTTTGCTGGACAACAATCAAGCTGACGGGTACTAAATTAGCTTCTGAATGAGTGCCCCCCTGACTTAGACCTGATTTGCGATAGGTGTAAATTTTTTTACATAAAGTAACCTTTGTTATGTCTGTCTTCTGATCTGGATCAGGGGTACTTGCTTTGGCCATGCCCTTACTGTAAATTGACTATGTCCCTCCACCCCATCCCTCCCTCAACACACATCTCAGAACGCAAGCCCCGGATGCCAGGGTTGCGTTAGGATCTGAATCTGATGTGACTGCGTGCTGTTCAGTTCTAAGCATGCACAGTAGCAAATCATGCAGGCACGTCACACCAGCTAGCATATGTTCAAGTCTGGATCAGGGCCACTGACTGAACATACACACTGACAGACTCTCTGACTGGAATCTGACTGGCATCTCACTGCAGCACTTATATATGAGGAGCTAAATGGCGGGAACTTAATGCACATGCTCAGTTAGTCAGCCTAGTGCTGATGTCATAGTTGTAGTTAACACTTAAAAAAAACAGCATGTAGTGCTACTATCTCCAACAATGAGCACTCCCTCATACCCCTGTTGTAAATGTCTAAAATCACAGGTGTGCATTGTTTGTTTCTGCTTTTCATCTGCTTTTTTCTGGTCTTTGTGTGCAGAAGTATACATTGTGAAAGCAGGTGTTCTATGATGCGACGGCTCTGAAAACATCAACTTTTTGAATGTCTGGATCCAGTCCTTTATTATTTTTAGGAATTCCACTATTGTTCCACTATTTCCAAAATTTAAAGAAGGATATCAAAAAGTGCACTAATGTATGGTTCTTCAGACTGTATGTGGTAAGGGCGCATTATAGGTGACCAACACTCCAAATCTTCTTCTCTGTTTACTCTTCCAAAGGGAGAACTTCAGATAAAGAGGGAAAAATAAAAATGAAGTTTAAGGAACCCACTTTGCCATTTAAATAAATAAGTGTGTCATAGGTTGCCTTGATTGAGTCACCGCATGTTGTAGCATGTCTACTGTAGTTTACTCACAGTTTTAATTTATATAGCAAATAAATTACATGGCATAAACTTGATTAAATAAAAGGTGAACTTTATAGCCCCACCAAACTCCACTTCAATAGTTACTCTCATACTTACAAACAGACACAATATATGAAATAAAAAAACACACACGCTTTTTAGTATAGAAAACCCCCTTACTTAATATTTCCATACATATCAGTATTTAACAAACATCCTCAGTGTTTGTGTAGATTTACAAACGCAACAATAAAGATGAAATCTACTGTCTGCCAGAACATATACAGAATGTTTATTTACATTTTTGTGAATTTTGACAGAATAATGGATGCTCTGTTATTTAAATTATTCAACAATTACATGGTACACTCTAGATAGCTGAATATGTGTAACTATAGTACATTTGCATAAACTGCAAATGTAAATAAATGTAAAACGTAAAAATGATAAATGCATCTCCATAAAACATTGAGCATCCTCTGTATATATTGCACTGGCTGTAAATTTACATGGATAATTCTATCCATAACACTATAATACATGTGTGTGCAAATGTTTATAATGTGTGTGTGTTTGTGTGTAATGTGTACAATAAATGTAAATGTTTATTTAGTAATTGTAACTATTTGACTAATATAATGCATGTTGTACAAATCCATGTGCTTTGTTGTTTCTCAAAGTCAACATATCTCTTTATTCATGTAGTGTGTTTTTGTTTGCTATATCTTCTCAACTCCAGGCTTATTTATTGACCTAACAAAATGTTAAAAAATGTCAATTCTCCATCTATCTATCTATCTATCTATCTATCTATCTATCTATCTATCTATCTATCTATCTCATATCTATCTATCTATCTATCTAATAACACATCCAAACACATTTTCTCTTATAAAACTTTCATCAGGGATACAAGTGAAAGACAAATATTTATAACTTACCCCACTCAAATCCTCCCACCAAAGTGAACGCCGTGCTACCCATGGACACCAAAAAGATATCACTAATAAACATACATAGAGACGATAAAATAAATATGGAAACCTCCAGAATGAACAATATATGAGAACTTCGAAAGTGTGTCAAACATATTGCCATAGCTAGACTAGCAAGAAAAGTGCTTATATGGTAAATGCTATCCGCATCATCAAAGCATAATAACCATGTCATCCTTGGGGTACAATATCGGGAAATTTATATTGGGAGACATATAATGCTCAAATGTCCTACTGTGGGGAAACTATTACTTTGACAATCAGTTTATAGGAAACAGTTCAGATAATGAGTCTCATTTAGACCATGGGGGGGCCACTGTATTCAGGCGATGTATCCATACCGCTTCGGTATGTAAAAGTTGTTGGTCTCAATCCCCTCCTCTCGGTGCTAGTGCTACATGGTCTATTATTTTATGTCGTAGAGTAGCTAGACTATGATTGAACTGAGCAATATGTCTAACTACTGGTTGTTATGACTGTTTACCGGCAATTGCAGCTCTGATGGCAGATCTGTGGAGTGCAGGAAATCCAAGTTTGAGATATGTAATTTACCTGATCACTTGCCCATGTGGCTTATGTTACGTGGGCAAGACTAAGTGTCAATTCAAGGAGAGGATGGCACTGATCAGATCTACCATCAGAGCTGCAATTGCCGGTAAACAGTCAGAACAACCAGTAGCTAGACATTTTGCTCAGTTCAATCATAGTCTAGCTACTCTATGATATTAAATAATAGACCATGTAGCACCAGCACCGAGAGGAGGGGATCAAAATCAGCAACGTTTACGTACTGAAGCGGTATTGATACAACGCCTGAATACAGTGGCCCCCTATAGTCTAAATGAGACTTTCTATAGATTGATTGACAAAGTAAAAGTTTTCCCACATTAGGACATTTGAACATTATATGTCTCCCAGTATAAATTTCTCGATATGTCACTATTGTACCCCAAGGACAACATGGTTATTATGCTTTCATGATGCAGATAGTGTTTACCATATAAGTACTTTTCTTGCTAGTCTAGCAAAAAACACAGTGTTAAAAACACTTTCGAAGTTCTCATATATTGTTCATTCTGGAAGTTTCCATATTTATTTTATGGTCTCTGCATATGTTTATTAGTGATATCTATAATGGTGTATTCAGCTAATTGCCAATTGTCCGTAAGTATGACATTTTTGTTTACAGTGTTCCCATGGCTACGGGGTTCCCCAGGACGTCCCTTCCGATTTCGGTCTCTGGCGTCCGGGCCATGGGTAGCACGGCGTTCACTTTGGTGGGAGGATTTGCGTGGGGTAAGTTATAAATATTTGTCTTTTGATGTTCACTTGTATTCCTGATGAAAGTTTTATAAGAGAAATGTTGTAACAGATTCAATAGTGTATTGTCATTTTTTAAGTCTTTTGAGTGACGTCTTTTGGATGTGTCATTGGAGTGATCTCGATAAGAGAACGTGGCTGTTGCACCCGAGCTATCTATATCGAGTGCCTCTCCTATAGACTCTATCTATCTATGGGCTCTATTTATGGACACCGCATAAATCTGGGGAGTGATAGTGATCCAGGCTCGCTTATCATCGCAGCATTTTAAGTCTGTGACGTCTTTTGGATGTGTCATTGGAGTGATCTCGATAAGAGAACGTGGCTGTTGCACCCGAGCTATCTATATCGAGTGCCTCTCCTATAGACTCTATCTATCTATGGGATGGGCTTATGGACACCGCATAAATCTGGGGAGTGATACTGATCCAGGCTCGCTTATCATCGCAGCGAGCCTGGACACTTCACTCCCCAGATTTACAAACACTCACCTTCATCATGAAGACTCACGATGTCCGGTGAGTGTTTCCACTGCATCCCCGGCGTTTCACTCGTATGTGAAGCGCCGACGATACAGTAAAATAGTCGCGCATGCGCCGTACACGCACGGTGCATGCGCGATGGTTACCTGCCGTACGGAGCGGTGGCATAAGGAATCAAGCTGATTCCTTAATGCCTTTGCCTTTTTTTTCTTAGCGATCCCCCTGAACCACCAATGTTTCCCCCCTTTTTATCCACTGAAGCACCAATGACAAGAGGATATTCAGAACCTATATAAAATGATTATATATACAGTATATTATATGTATATACTGTATATATA
>WWET01002017.1:249517-262651 GCA_011038615.1 Limnodynastes dumerilii
GGGGGAGCACCAAGGGGAGATGGGGGCTGATGTTTTGCTATAGATGACTTCTTCGAACTATTTTTATGTCCACAAATAACATTAACAGTTTCTGGGAACCTTAGGAAATTATGTAAGTGTTACGAGAACGGTTACCAGGGCGCCCCAACAGCAGGTCGTGGCTCCCAGAACCAAACTCATATAGTAAGAGGGAGACTTGGAATACAGATAAATGTAGGTGGAGTGGCACAGAACAGGACTGGAATACAGATAAATGCAGATGGAGTGGCACAGAACCAGTACAAGGTGGAGTGGTACAGAACCAGTACAGGACTGAAATACAGTTTAATGCAGGTGGGGTGGCACAAAACCAGTACAGGACTGGAATACTGAATAAAGTGCAGCTGGAGACTCACAGTATCAGCGCAAGGCTGCATATAGTTTGTGCAGGTAGAATAAGCACAGAGTCTGTGAGCACAGGAATATGCAAGTGGTGCAGGTGGAAATAGCACAGTGGTTAACCAGTTCAGGAATGGAGTATACAATAAGTGCAGGTGGAACCCCACATGTACCAGCAAAAGGCTGGATATAAACTGACAATACAAATACAGAGACAGGGGGCTTTCACAAAACAAACGTCAGATAACTTCCCTCACACCAGGAACAATAATCAGGGCAAGGCAGAAATCCAGGACATACAGGAGAGACATGGCAGGGAAACAAAGGGCACTCAGAATCAGAAGTAAAGACAGAATTCCAAAAGGAGCACAGACAGGAACATTAGAAGCAAAAGCTAAGTTAGAAGCTGAAGCTATGACCGGCAAGGAGGTAATCAGGTGTCAGGTATTTAAGGGGAGAGCCACATCCCCATTGGCTGCTGATTGCACACAGCCAAATACACAGCTAGGGAATCCCAGGAGCAGCGTAATTAGCCAGGATCCATAGCAAGAAGGAATGCTGCAGGGTAAACCAGGACCGGAACTCCTTGCTACAGCACAAAGACACAATTACACATTGCTGCCATATGCAGTGTGTAACAGTAGAAGAAGGTGCACCAGCTCTGGACTATTTAGAGGGAATGTAATTAGCTGCATTGTCGGTGAACTCATTGTGATCACAATAGTTACACCAAGGGCAGCTTTGCAGGATGCAGTATACAACAATTTCATGATGAGTTATCATAAGCTAGTCTACCAAAATTGCATAGTCAACTAAGTTTACTATACAGTTTTCTTTTTCTTATCCTCATCACTTAATTTGACGTCTCATAGTAATGTGAAAAAGTTAAAGCGGTCAGCGTGTATTTTGATGAATTTATTTATACTTCATAAAACATTATAAAACATGTTTACAATAGTGGATGCTATTTTGAATAATACATTTTAACAGAATGGCTGTATGTGTACTGTTTGGGAAACTTTAACTGGGCGTTATGGATTCTTATAAAATTGTAAAGTACGGGCAGGTTGTAGCCCACTAGGACCCATAAAGGGAAAGGTAGGGTTAAGAATTTAACATGAGTACATTTAAATTCCTGGGTGTGGATAGAAACACAGAAACATAGAAAGAGACTGCAGATAAGAGCCATATGGCCCATCCAGTCTGCGCAGTTGGTTATTTAAAACTGTTATGACCCTAGACCCTATTTACCCTCAATTTAGTTTGAGATTTAGGATATCCTACTGTGTTAGCCTCAACCACCTCAGCTGGGATTTATCTATCACCCTTTCAGTGAAGTAAGTTTTTCGCACATTTCCTCTGAATCTACAACCCAGTTTATATTCATGCCCTCGTGTTCTGTTACACCTCTTCCTTTTTAAAAATGCCACCCTCCTTTAGTCGGTCACAACTCTTAATATATTTGAAAGCTACTGTCATATCCCCCCTCTCCCTTCTGTACTCCAAGCTATACATGTTTAGTTCCTCTAGCCTTTCTTGGTATGTTTTGTAACACAGGCCATGGACCAGTTTAGTTGCTCTTCTTTGCACAGTCTCTAATACATTTATGTCTTTCTGGAGATATGGCCTCCAGAAATAAACGCAGTATTCTAGGTGAGGTCGTACCAACGATCTATAAAGGGGCCTCAGTACTTTTCTCTTTCAGCTACCAATTCCTCTCCCTATGCAACCAAGCATCTGACTTGCCTTTCTCATTGATTTGTTACATTGCTTGGCTACCTTTAAGTCACATTAAATAATGGGCCTGATCCAGACCTACGATGTAGCACTGAGCGTACTAATGCTCAGTGTTACATCGTGGGACTCCCCCTGACACTCCTCCTGCCCTATCGTATTTACACTCCCTTACGCCGGCTGAAGGCTACCCTAACTTCAGCCGGCGTAAGGGAGTGTAAATACACTGGGACAGCGGCGTTTTAATGCCAGCCAGCGTAGGTCTGGATCACGCCCAATGACTCATAGATACGTTTCCTCCTCAGTAGTTTCTAGTGTAGTGCCATAAATTATATAGTGCCAAATCCAGAGCTACGATTCCATTACGTTTCCTAGCGTAGCGTATTTACGCTAGCCTATTTAATATGTACTTCCCTAGGCACTCCCCTTGGTCATACTTAGTTTAGCTGTTTTACACTTTGCAAACCCTACCTTAACCTTTCAATACATAACTGCTGGCGTCTGTAATGGCTGCACGTACTTTTGCGCCTAAGCACGCCCATACTGTACGATTTAAATGCCTCACACTGCCTCCGAAGCGTAATTACGGGTGTCGTATGGCTGACACTGGCCCTTTGGCGTAACATCTGCCGCGTGCATGCACAGTAAGTACTAATGGATCAACCCCATTGAGCTTTTGGGTTTTTGTGCCCAAAGTGCATGATTTTGCATTTTTTGGTATTAAACTGCAGTTGCCACACTCCAGTCTACTCCTTTCTCTGCTTGTACCTGCAGTTTTACCTCTTTTTCATCACTTGCACCCCTGCTAAGATTTATTTCTCTTTTTGTTTCCTTTCACTTTTCCTTCTACATTCATTTCCAGGAAGGTTTGTGTCTTAATAGTATGGGTGTTGGAAATGAGTTACAGGCAACTGTTTAATTTAGAATGACAATTGTTCTCCATAATATAAGGCATGTGCATGTTATAATTTGTTATGGGGTACAAAATGACATATCCTTGATATAAACTTGACTATTACATACAATACAAAAGATCCTTGCACTAGAGCAATGTATAAAACAATATTAGTGCAATGTGGTGTGTATATTCTTTATGTGGCATAAATGTTGATTTGTTTGTTTTATACTTAATTTATTAACAGTTTTATATAGCCCCATATTACATAGCGCTTTACAATTTTTATGCAGTCATTCTCTTTGGTTTTCCCCCCACTTGAGCTTACAGGGCTAGATCCAGACTTAGGTTCACTTTAAGTACATAGTTACGCGCTCCTCCGGGCACTCCCCTCGGGCTGATTTACGAGTTCAAAACCCTACTTTAACCTTTACATGTGAATTTCTGGTCGTACATATCGCCTTGTCATACGTGACTGCCTATCCCAGCCCATACTATACAATTTAAATGCCTCCCTCCGCCTACAATGCGTAGTTTCTGCTTGCCTAGGGATGACACGCCCCTTCGTACGTAATTACGAACAAGTTACGTATGATCATAGTTACGATGCATAACGTCTGCTGTGCGCATGCTGCATGCGTAAATTCGCTGTTGTAGTTAAGTCTGGATCCGGCCCACATTCTCCACTATTGAACAGTTAGGCTTAAATTGGGGTCACAAAAATTTTACTCAGCAGCCATTTAACCCGCTACCTGCTTCTGGTGGTTTAACTGGGGCTCCTGGAGAGATGGGGATACCATGCACCCATAAGTACTCATGTACTTATAGGTGCATTAATGATAAGTTCAATTGCTATGCAGGAATCATGTTAACTGCCAAAGCTTTTGGGCAAGCACTTCATTATAAAACTTTAATTGTATCATGGTGAATCTTCACAGCAACTAGTGGTAGCCCACAATTTTGATGTTTATAGATTGTGATAAAGCTATTTATCTACTTTGGCTATTTGGGAAGCAATAACCACAACTGCACAAATTTTCTTTTCATACAAATATCATGGATTGGATGATATCTGACTTAGGACCAGATTCAGGCCAGAATTCTAAACCATTATCTTTTGCAATATAAAATGGTTTCCAAGCTGCTCACGTATTGTGTGATTGTAAAAAAAAAAGCATTAACGTGCCTCCTAAATTCTAGGGTTTCCTAATAATGCAAACTGTAACTGGCTAATAAGAGCAGAATACATAAAATATGTACAAAACAGTTGAATAAAAAATGGTTTGTAAATAGGCAAAGATGTTTCTTCCATTTACTTACATACAGTAATGTACACACTTATGCCTTCTCTTGTTATATGCAACCCTCAGCCATGTAGGGACAGAGATGGCATGTTGAACATATTTTCTGTGTCTATGTAAGTACCTTCTGTGCCATGCCCTTATATGAAGATTAACTCTAAAAATTAGTCTTCCATCATTGAAATTCTGTAAGGAGGGGGATAGTCTTTAAAGGGCTATATAATAGAAAACATTTAAAAGATTAAGATAAAATGTTGACTTGTTCATAAATAATCATCAGTTTGTGCCATATGTCTAATTTTATATAAATATATTTTAAAATTACACATTTTGAACAGTTCAAAATTTTAAATGTTTCCTGTTAAAGAACAAATATTTTGTCAGGTGTTTATTTTTCTCAAGGCAGAACTCAGTACAATATATATGGAGGTGTCCAAGAAATAGCATAATTCTTATGAGAAAAACATGTAGGAACTGATTCACATTTAAGAAGGGAGTTAAGAACGAATGGGTTCGCAGTTATACGCATGAAAACTCCCGTGACACACCCTCATTTTTGTTGTTATTAACTGACTTAAGAATGCCAAAGGCAGCCTTATCTTCTGTGAATATGTATCTTCTTAAGTTGCTAAAGAACGAACGTACTTAGCAAACCGCGGCCTCTCTGCCCTATTTACAGTGCATCCAGAAACTTTTTCTACATTTTGTTATGCTACTCCCTTATGCCAAAATGGAATAAATTAATTTTTTCCCTCAAAATTCTACACACAATACCCCATGATGACAATGTGAAAAAATTTTGGGAGATTTTTGGCAAATTTATTAAAAATCAAAAACTAAGAAATCACATGTACATAGGTATTTAATAAATTGCTCAAAGGGAAAAAAAATGAGATGTTGCCCATAGTAACCAATGAGACTTAATAAATCTAGCCCTAAGTTTATTTACATTAATTGTGCAATAGAAATTTTCTTTATAGGCAATTTAAAATCCTCCCAACAAAATTTCATGGTGAACACTGAGTGTTAAATTCTATGCTGTGTGCCCAAAATGGGATTGTTTTGAAGGACTATTTATATATCCGTTTTTATAATGTGTGGTTTTCTATCTTTCTATCCCAGTATATCTTAAATTGTTGATTTTACAATCCTTTGTTGAATGCACCAAATACAAAAGGCAATGGCACACAGTCTACAATTACCATTTATGTATTATTTACCTGCATGCATATTTTGGATTTAATTTATGTATGTTGTTTATAAATATTTTTTGTATGAAATGAAATAATGCTCTCTTGAATAAATACATTGATTATTTTAATTAATTGCAGCGAGCTGGATTTATAATGTGTTATTATAAAACACAATCAATTATGCTTTAATGAATATGAAAGTGAAGTCAACTTCACTTGCAGATCTCTAATTCTTTTGGGACTGGCCTGAAAGTTGATTAAAATGCACTAAAAGGCGCTCACATCTGTCATTCTCCATTGTAGAGCTTTATAACTATGAATTTTGCATGAGTTTCTATTGAATCATTTTCATGTTTTTTCTTTTTGTGATTGTCAATCCATAGATGAATAGTCACACATGCCATAAGTTGCCTAATGTGTTTAAGTCTGATCAAGAATCCCATATCAGAAAAAATATCCCCCAAAAGTGGGAACTGACTAAAGAAATTCACAGACATAGTTAGTCTCACAATATTTTATTATGTACTTGTTTCACACAGCCAAAGACATATAAAACACAGGTCTTTACCAAGAACAGCCAGAAGAGAATGATGAACTTTCTGGAGATATGGCATCCAGAACTGAGCACAGTATTCTAGGTGAGGTCATACCAATGATCTATAAAGGGGCATCACTACTTCTCTCTTTCAGCTACCAATTCCTCTCCCTATGCAACCAAGCATCTGTCTTGCCTTTCTCATTGATTTGTTACATTGCTTGGCTACCTTTAAGTCACATAAAATAATGGGCCTGATCCAGACCTACGATGTAGCACTGAGCGTACTAACGCTCAGTGTTACATAGTGGGACTCCCCCTGACACTCCCCCTGCCCTTTCGTATTTACACTCCCTTACACTGACTGAAGTCTACCCTAACTTAAGCCGGCGTAAGGGAGTGTAAATACGCTGGGACGGCGGAGTCATTGCCCTCCTTCCCCCCGTCTCCCTGCACTATCCTCAGCGTAGTAATTCTGAAGCTACGATCGGACGTTTCCGTAGTAACTCCAGGCAACATCTGCCCGACGCATGCCTTGATCGGCTTTTAAGCCGATCTTACACTGCTGGCTGGCGTTTTAGCACCAGCCAGCGTAGGTCTGGATCACGCCCAATAACTCATAGATCCGTTTCCTCTTTAGTAGTTTCTAGTGTAGTGTCATTAATGATATAAGGCCAGATCCAGAGTTACGATTCCATTACGTTTCCTAGCGTAGCGTATTTACTATGTACTCCCCTAGACACTCCCCTTGGTCATACTTAGTTTAGCTGTTTTACGCTTTGCAAACCCTACCTTAACCTTTCAATACATAACTGCTGTCGTCTGTAATGGCTGCACGTACTTACGCGCCTAAGCACGCCCGTACTGTACGATTTAAATGCCTCACCCTGCCTCCAAAGCATAATTACGGGTGTCGTATGGCTCGCTCTGAGTTACGTGGCGTAACATCTGCCGCGTGCATGCACAGTAAGTACTAATGGCCGCTTTTACGCTAGCGGCTGCCGTAAATTCACTTGCGTACGTAGTTCTGGATCACCCCCATTGAGCTTTTGGGTTTTTGGTATTAAACTGCAGTTGCCACACTCCACTCTTCTCCTTTCTCTGCTTGTACATGCAGTTTTACCTCTTTTTCATCACTTGCACCCCTGCTAAGATTTCTTTCTCTTTTTGTTTCCTTTCACTTTTCCTTCTACATTATTTTCCAGGAAGGTTTGTGTCTTAATAATATGAGTGTTGGAAATGAGTTACAGGCAACTGTTTAATTTAGAATGACAATTCTTCTCCATAATAGAAGGCATGTGCATGTCATAATTTCTTATGGGATACAAAATGACATATCCTTGATATAAACTTGACTATTACATACAATACAAAAGATCCTTGCACTAGAGCAATGTATAAAACAATATTAGTGGAATTTGGTGTGTATATTCTTTATGTGGCATAAATGTTGATTTGTTTGTTTTATACTTAATTTATTAGCAGTTTTATATAGCCCCATATTACATAGCGCTTTACAATTTTTAAGCAATCATTCTCTTTGGTTTCCCCCCCACTTGAGCTTACAGGGCTAGATCCAGACTTAAGTTCACTATAAGTACTATCACGTAGCATAATTATGCGCTCCTCCGGGCACAACCTTTTCATGTGAATTTCTGGTCGTACATATCGCCTTGTCATACGTGACTGCCTATCCCAGCCCATACTATAGAATTTAAATGCCTCCCTCCGCCTACAATGCGTAGTTTCTGCTTGCCTAGGGATGACACGCCCCTTTGTACGTAATTACGCACAAGTTACGTATGATCATAGTTACGATGCATAACGTCTGCCGTGCGCTTGCTGCATGTGTAAATTCGATGGTGTAGTTAAGTCTGGATCGGGCCCACATTCTCCACTATCGAACAGTTAGGCTTAAATTGGGGTCACAAAAATTTTACTCAGCAGCCATTTGACCCGCTACCTGCTTCTGGTGGTTTAACTGGGACTCCTGGAGAGACGGGGATACCATATGAATTTCCACACTCATGTACTTATGGGTGCATTAATGATAAGTTCAATTGCTATGCCAAAGCTTTTGGGTAAGCACTTCATTATAAAACTTTAATTGTATCATGGTGAATCTTCACAGCAACTAGTGACGTTTATAGATTGTGATAAAGCTATTTATCTACTTTGGCTATTTGGGAAGCAATAACCACAACTGCACAAATGATATTTTCATACAAATATCATGGATTGCATCTTCAAGATAACTAGAGTGACTTAGGACCGGATTCAGACCCCCACACGACGGTGTGTACGTCCAACAGAGAGAGGGGAGTGCACGCCCCCTGTCACTCCCCTCTCTCGTGCAGGCTGTATGGCAGCTTATGCCATAAGCCTGTATTAAGTTTAACGTGCGGATCTGCGGTCTGTACGACCGCTGATCCGCAGCAGTGTGGGAGCCCCCTCCCATGTACGACTGCTGATCCGCAGCAATGTGGGAGCCCCCTCCCACACTGTACACTTTCCCCTCCCACTTTAGCGGAGTGAAAGCACAACCCATTTCCACTGAAATGGGCTTTGGACGGAAGAAAGCTTTGTCCAATTGTTTATACACTGGGGTTACTATAGTAACCCTTACGTAACATCTGGAGGGCATCTGAAGTCAGACCACTTACGTACCTTGCGTGCGTAAGTGACCTGACGTTATTAGATCAGGTCCTTATACGCAATCCTGATTGTGCTATAAAACATGCAAGACACTGCTGTTAGGGGTCACATTTCCAGTACCAGAGCAATTTCTTTATGTGGAATTCAGGGACTCCTGCAGCAGAAAATGCTTCTTTTTAAATACCCCCTTTTCAAATTCTACTAACGTACATAACATCTTATAATTAGTACAGTGCATCTATGAATTTTGCCAGAAGATATGAGTGAGGTTTCTATGTAGTCCCTCAGCTTTATGGGAGCATCCCTGTATATTTTATCTTTTGTGCCTATTCAAAATATTAGAGCTATGGATAGGGATGATATCCAGGTAGGTGCAAAATAAGCATAGTGTGGGGTAACCTGCCCTTTGTAAATATATAGATATGTTATGTTTGTCCATACATTTTATTTAAGTTCAACTAAATCGATCTACTGAGAATTCTGAACCATTATCTTTTGCAATATAAAATGGTTTCCAAGCTGCTCACGTATTGTGTGATTGTAAAAAAAAAAGCATTAACGTGCCTCCTAAATTCTAGGGTTTCCTAATAATGCAAACTGTAACTGGCTAATAAGAGCAGAATACATAAAATATGTACAAAACAGTTGAATAAAAAATGGTTTGTAAATAGGCAAAGATGTTTCTTCCATTTACTTACATACAGTAATGTACACACTTATGCCTTCTCTTGTTATATGCAACCCTCAGCCATGTAGGGACAGAGATGGCATGTTGAACATATTTTCTGTGTCTATGTAAGTACCTTCTGTGCCATGCCCTTATATGAAGATTAACTCTAAAAATTAGTCTTCCATCATTGAAATTCTGTAAGGAGGGGGATAGTCTTTAAAGGGCTATATAATAGAAAACATTTAAAAGATTAAGATAAAATGTTGACTTGTTCATAAATAATCATCAGTTTGTGCCATATGTCTAATTTTATATAAATATATTTTAAAATTACACATTTTGAACAGTTCAAAATTTTAAATGTTTCCTGTTAAAGAACAAATATTTTGTCAGGTGTTTATTTTTCTCAAGGCAGAACTCAGTACAATATATATGGAGGTGTCCAAGAAATAGCATAATTCTTATGAGAAAAACATGTAGGAACTGATTCACATTTAAGAAGGGAGTTAAGAACGAATGGGTTCGCAGTTATACGCATGAAAACTCCCGTGACACACCCTCATTTTTGTTGTTATTAACTGACTTAAGAATGCCAAAGGCAGCCTTATCTTCTGTGAATATGTATCTTCTTAAGTTGCTAAAGAACGAACGTACTTAGCAAACCGCGGCCTCTCTGCCCTATTTACAGTGCATCCAGAAACTTTTTCTACATTTTGTTATGCTACTCCCTTATGCCAAAATGGAATAAATTAATTTTTTCCCTCAAAATTCTACACACAATACCCCATGATGACAATGTGAAAAAATTTTGGGAGATTTTTGGCAAATTTATTAAAAATCAAAAACTAAGAAATCACATGTACATAGGTATTTAATAAATTGCTCAAAGGGAAAAAAAATGAGATGTTGCCCATAGTAACCAATGAGACTTAATAAATCTAGCCCTAAGTTTATTTACATTAATTGTGCAATAGAAATTTTCTTTATAGGCAATTTAAAATCCTCCCAACAAAATTTCATGGTGAACACTGAGTGTTAAATTCTATGCTGTGTGCCCAAAATGGGATTGTTTTGAAGGACTATTTATATATCCGTTTTTATAATGTGTGGTTTTCTATCTTTCTATCCCAGTATATCTTAAATTGTTGATTTTACAATCCTTTGTTGAATGCACCAAATACAAAAGGCAATGGCACACAGTCTACAATTACCATTTATGTATTATTTACCTGCATGCATATTTTGGATTTAATTTATGTATGTTGTTTATAAATATTTTTTGTATGAAATGAAATAATGCTCTCTTGAATAAATACATTGATTATTTTAATTAATTGCAGCGAGCTGGATTTATAATGTGTTATTATAAAACACAATCAATTATGCTTTAATGAATATGAAAGTGAAGTCAACTTCACTTGCAGATCTCTAATTCTTTTGGGACTGGCCTGAAAGTTGATTAAAATGCACTAAAAGGCGCTCACATCTGTCATTCTCCATTGTAGAGCTTTATAACTATGAATTTTGCATGAGTTTCTATTGAATCATTTTCATGTTTTTTCTTTTTGTGATTGTCAATCCATAGATGAATAGTCACACATGCCATAAGTTGCCTAATGTGTTTAAGTCTGATCAAGAATCCCATATCAGAAAAAATATCCCCCAAAAGTGGGAACTGACTAAAGAAATTCACAGACATAGTTAGTCTCACAATATTTTATTATGTACTTGTTTCACACAGCCAAAGACATATAAAACACAGGTCTTTACCAAGAACAGCCAGAAGAGAATGATGAACTAGATAGGATATCATTCTGAGTTTTTGGTCTAAGTTTTTGGCCCTGATGAAGACAGCAGCTGAGTGCAGACAGATTAAAAATTAAAGTACAGAATAATTATTCTAAGATTTAATGGGGACTCAAGACAGTAAGCAGGCAAAAGGCAACCTGAGTACCTGTAATACATATATTTAAACAATGACAAACAAAACAAATGATAAAATTGCAGTTGCTAATACAAACATTCAGTAAATCATTCATGTACAATTGTAAATATCAAATATGCTAATATTAACTCCATTATTAAAACTCAATGAAAAAACTCAATGATACTTGGAGGGAAACAAAAAGACAAAAATAAAAATTTAATTGGATCTTTTAAACTTTCAACTTTAAGGAAATGACTCATTACTTATCCTAGTGTAGCACAAATGAAACAGAACAGGATGTAAGGATATTTCCCTAAATCCTCTCTTCTCAAAGTGATTCATCTGGACTGTGCTTTAGTTTTCAGATTTTGCTCTATTTTATTATTTTGCCGTGTTATAGTTGCTATAGGAAGAGGGTATTTAATGTTAATGGTATTAGAATTTTATTTTGCTTTACTTCTTTTTGATGTTAGAATTTTATTCATAGAAATATAGAAAGTAACGGCAGATAAGAGCCACATGGTCCATCTAGTCTGCCTAGTTGTTTATTTCAAACTCTACTGACCCTAGACTCTATTTACCTTCAATATAGTTTGAGATTTAGGATATCATTATATTTATCCCAAGCATGTTTACTGCTCTACTGTGTTAGCCTCAACCACCTCAGATGGGAGGCTATTCCACTTATCTATCACCCTTTCAGTGAAGTAATTTTTTAGCACATTTCCTCTGAATCTACCACCCTCCAGTTTAAATGCATGACACTGTGTTCTATTACACCTCTTTCTCTGAAAAATGCCATCCTCCTCTAGCCGGTCACAACCCTTGATATATTTGAAAGTTGCTATCATATTCCCCCCTCTCCCTTCTCTGCTCCAAGCTATACATGTTTAGTAACTCTAGCCTTTCTTGGTATGATTTGTGACACAGGCCATGTACCATTTTAGTTGCTCTTCTTTGCACAGTCTCTAATATATTTATGTCTTTCTGGAGATATGGCCTCCAGAGCTGAACACAGTACTCCAGAACTGAACGCAGTATTTTAGGTGAGGGCGTACCAATGATTTATAAAGGGGCATCACTACTTCTCTCTTTCTGCTACTAATTCCTCTCCCTATGCAACCAAGCATCTGACTTGCCTTTTTCATTGCTTTGTTACATTGATTGGCTACCTTCAAGTTACTGGAAATAATGACTCCTAGATCCCTTTCCTCCTCGGTAGATTCTAATGTAATGCCATTAAGGAAATATTGAGCCTTTGGGTATTTGTGTCCTAAGTGCATGATTTTGCATTTTTTGGCATTAAACTGCAGTTGCCACACTCTTGACCATTCCACCAGTCTACCTAGATCAGCCCTCATTTTATGTACCCTTCCTGGTGTTACATATCTTTATGTCATCTGCAAAAAGGCATATTTTCCCTTCCATACCAGAGGCAATATCACCTATAAAGATATTAAATAGCACTGGTCCAAGTACAGAAGCCTGGGGTACTCCACTGGTTACCTTACCATCCCCAGAAGAGATACCTTTTACTACAACACTCTGCTGTCTATCCTGTAACCAAGATTGTATCCATGAAACTATCTTCAAGTCTAAACCCAAATTTTCCAGCTTATTTAACAGTCTGCGATGTGGCACATTGTCAAAAGCTGTACTAAAATCTAGATGAGCTATGTCTACAGCTCCCCCTTTATCTAATACTTTACTGACCCAGTCAAAATATTTAATAAGATCTGTTTGACATGATTCTTCCCCCAGTGAATCCATGCTGCTTGGGATCCTGTAAGTTACTATATTTAAGACACTGTATAATTTGTTCCTTTAACAGTGTTTCCATTACTTT
>WWET01002017.1:276219-298102 GCA_011038615.1 Limnodynastes dumerilii
TTGCATCTCCATCCGCTCCTGGATCCTAACAAAGACAGCGGCTTGCTCGTCACCTGAAGCCTCAAGGGACGCCACTCTGTCACCCAGATGAGAGACGTCTGCCTGGATGGCATTCACTTGTGACTGGACTGATTCTTTGATACGAGATTCCACTTCCTGGAGGTCGTGTTTGGTAGGTAGAGATTCAAGGCGTTTGAGGATCTCGTTATATTCGAAATTAGAGGGTGCTGGTGGTACAGGAGAAGGTTGGCAAGAGTTAGTGCTTTGGGCACCAGGATGCAGCGGTGACTGGGACATATTGCCAGCCTCCGAAACCGGGGATGGAGGATGTCGAGGAGTAAGAAACTGTGTGAGGTCGGATTGTGAGGGATGTGTCTTGGTAGAGTTGACGGTTTTCCTGGGGGTGCCCCTTCCGGATTTCCCCATGTAGCTATTAAAGGAGTGAGATAACAACAAAAGCTTGGATAGACGATGGTTACTTCATTTAACTGCTGTTGGAGACCTGTTCCCCCTTCAACAGGATAAGCAGAGAGTTACATAGTCAGAGCCTTTTCTCCTCCCCAAAGGGAAAAGAGGAGCATGGGGATGCGGTTCCCGCTGTTGTATAAATCGGCTGTTGTCAGAGAAGTGCTTGCCTTGGTTGGAATGCAGGGCAGAGGCTGCAGTCAAGTGTAAGGAAGGCTTTTGCCTGCAGGTGGCAATAAGGAGGTTATGAGTTGGTTATGAGTTGGAGAGAGAGAGAGGGGGGACACTTGGTAACCCCAGCTTCTTTCGAGCTTCAGCCCATGGAATTCCGGGGTAGGCAGGAAACCTGCCGTGTCAGAGGGTAAAGATGAAAAAGGGTGGCGCCCAGCACCCCTAGTGCTCCCAGGAGGCAGCAATATGGTTCCTTTATCTGAGGGGAGACCACAGGCTAATATCCAGGGTTTGGTGGTGATCCCTGAGAGGGACTACAAGGCTCAGAGAGGGCTAAGGTAGTCCAAATGTCCCTTGTGAGGAGGGGGGAGGTGAGGGAAAGGGATGGCCCCCTCAGGGTGCAGTGGCAAGAGTTGTCCCTGTGTCCCTAGACGTGGGGAGAGGATCGCTGGGGCCCTCTGGGAGGGCAGACTGACACCCACTGAAACGGAGAGGTGCTGGAGGTGGTGCACCGCCGCAGTTACCTTCCGCCAGCGGCTATGGCAGCAGCCTGGGTGAAATCCTCCAGTTCCACGGAGGCCTCTGCAGCTGGATCTCCCTCGCGGTCTCCAAAATGGCGGCCGCACGCTGACCGGATGCGGCTCTCCTGCGAGGGCTTCAGACGGAGCCAGATGCCAGTCCCCGTCAATCGCTGGGGACCCTGGGGTAGGAACGCTTCTCCCAGGGTCCCTCCGCCAGGGTCCGCCACGGGAGGAGGCTTGGAGGCCCTGCCAGGCCACACCGCGACAGGCCCGATGCCTCTGAACCACTCCGCCGCAGAGGTACTGCACAGGACTCCGGGTCAGGGTCAGAGAAGTGTCGGAGGCAACAGGGGTCGGAGTCCGGAGCTCCAAATGCCACGAAAAAGGTTAAAACAAAGCCCCAGTGCGGGAGCTAACACAGAGCACGACCGCTTAGCTCCGATGCAAGGCCACGCCCCCTAGATATATAAATAGACAAATAAATACTTAAAATAAACAATAGTAGTATACTTTGTACAAAAAAGGGATACACTTAATAGTTCTTGTAAGATGGAGAATGGTTAAAATGGGAGGATAAAATTCTTAATTTCTTTTAAGAGTCCGTATAATTAATATTAGGGAAAATAGTCTCCTTCCAACCTCAGTTGATCTAATCAATAAATGAGTGTGAAGAGATGATAAATAAATAATCATACATTAGGCACATAGAAAATAGACAAATAAATGAAAAAAACACATAAAACGAATGAACATATAAAAAATCGTATTCTTGCGGAAGTAGGAAATGTATGGTGGGGTACACCGGAGCGTGTATCTATTCTATTGTATTCGGCCAATCGGGCCCTAGGTGGAATGTTTTCATTTCTGTTTTCACTGAGCCTCACTCAACACTGATAAAGGTGATTGTAAGGGGCTAATCGGGCCGTATTTGGCTGTTTTACGCCATCAGTTGTACCATCTTCTCGCATTTTTGATTGTTAACTGATTGTTACATTTGTGGCTACATCTCTGTATGATTTGTGTGAAAAACCAATAAAAAAGTATAAAAAAAAAAAAAAAATAAAGCTTTACCATTACTATGGGGGCGTCCACTGTGAGAATTATCAAGGGACAGTTCCGTGACTGGTAAACATTAGAGGCTGGCATAAAAACAATATATGAAGGAGAATAATGTAAACAACTGAAATAAAGCCAGACTTAGTATTACAGGAAGTCCAATCAGTGTATGAATAATTGTGGAAATAACTATTCATAAGTTTAAGGCTAAATAAAGATGATAAATGATCAAACATCTATAAAAAAACATGATAAGTTCAGCATCTCATTAAGTCCATGTGGGGTCACAATGTTGAGAGGATGTATCCATTCCGTTTCTCATTGTACTAACATTAAATCACGTTTCCCTCCCCTGGGTAGTGGAGGAATGTGGTCTATTATTTTATATTTTAAAGTCGCCATTCCATGATTATACTGGGCTAAATGTCTTGCCACAGGTTTATCCGAAGCTTTCCTTCCTAATGCTGCTATAATCGTAAAGCGGTGAAGCACCATGCGCTCTTTAAAGTGCCGTACAGTCTTTCCAATATAATGTAGACCACACAGGCATATTATCAAATAGATCACATGGGTGGTGGTGCAGGTCACATAGGGCCGTATTCACAGATCCGTTTTCATGTGGAGTTGCATGCGTATTTTTAGGTACAGTTTAATTGGTAACTTAACGCAAGTAACATAGAATATACGCACGTAAGTGCTTTAGGCACGGACATGGGAATCGCACTTGGAGACATATGTACGGAGGGGCGGGGTTAAAATACGGACCTGAAAAGTTACGTGAAAGAGGGTGGGGGAGGCATTTAAATGAGTCTTTGAGGGCGCGGTTACATAGAATCGCACATAGAGCATACATATACGCACAGAAGTACACACGTAAAGTT
This sequence comes from Limnodynastes dumerilii, assembly GCA_011038615.1. Classification (NCBI taxonomy): domain Eukaryota; kingdom Metazoa; phylum Chordata; class Amphibia; order Anura; family Limnodynastidae; genus Limnodynastes; species Limnodynastes dumerilii. The sequence continues at coordinate 279,314 of WWET01002017.1, forward strand.
AGAGGTGCTCTATGGAGGCATATGTTTACGATTGCACGGCCGTGAGAGGGGAGTGTCATGGGAGTTGGTGGGTGTTGCCTTGCTACATGCGTGCATATAATTGCGTACTTTTAAAAAACAGATCTGGGAATACGGCCCATAATGTTAAATTAAGACATTTTTGTTAGAGTGAGGATGAATAAATGCATTGCCTGGAGTAAGGTATCTACATGTGATACAGTTGGCACACAGAAAACATCCATTTATCTGATGTACAGTTGTGTATTTTGTTATATCAGTCCGTACCAACACACACGCATGCACCCTCCAGATGTTATGTGTATTTTATGCATGTAACATCTATTATACAGAACTTAGGACCCTATTCACATCTAAGGAGCTTCGGATTTAAGAATTTAGGTACGTAGATTGACCACACTCAGTCTTTAAAGACCACACATAGTTTTTTAAGTAAGAAGAGGCGCATTTTGTCAGCCTCGAGCCATTTCTAACAAGCATTGGTGAGGGAAAGGGTTTAAATAACCCAGGGAGGGCGTGGAGAAGGCATCTCTGTGCATATTTTCCTTCTGTACGTACATATAGAACTTAGCATCACATGGCAATCCGCTATCGGGATCCAGCCAATGGTTACTACAATCTTTCTTATCAATCTCAATATGGAAGTCTGAGTAATCTACTCCTTTCCTACAGCTCTTTTAGTAAAGTGATGCATGCATGTGTGTTTGTGTATGGCAGTGTAAGTTATTAAAATGTACACGCTCTTATCCATATTATTGCAGAATTGTTTCCTTTGTTTTCTACTTCGCACTGTGGGATGGGGAGAAGACATCCCACAGTGTGAAATTACCTGTCCAATTTGGAAAATTGTTATAACTGTTTTTTCTGATAGATAAATGTTATTGCATTTTTAAATGAAATAAGTGGAGTCTGTGAGCAGAAGTCAGCAGGACAACACTACTCACCATACATGCTAAACACTCAAGATACTTATTTTTACAACGGCATCTTTCACAAGATTATGATGCATAGTGAAACCCTTAGTTGACAGAATTATATGCACAATAATATCTCTAAATCACATGATTATGCCACAAAGTAATAACCCTAGTTCAGTTATGCCTCAGTAACTGATAGTCTTGTTGCTTTTTTAAATAAATATTACCATTATTTTGTATGTTTTGAGTTTTATGTCCATCTGAAAGAGATATACAAATTTTCTTTACTACAGACTTGTGATTTGCTCTTTTGTGGTTTGGCACTGGGTTTTATAGCTTTGTATTATAATGTAGTGGTTGTCACTATAAAAGAACACATTTTTTTTTATCTCATTGAAATTTTAATGTGTATGCGTCATATGTATGTGGGTTTAGCTTTCTCTTATTTTACCTCTACATTATTCCCATGTCCTATAAAGTATTGCTACTCTTTCCATAATGTTTTTCTGTGCATAGTACTGTTTCTGTTTTCTGTTGTATTGTTTGTAATGCTGTATTCTGCTTACTACATGCTATATATGCATTTAGAAAAATATAAGCTGGAATTTGCAGTCATTTCATTAATCTAATAATATGTATCAAAATTACTAACTTATATTAAAAATAAAAAGATCACATTAAGATCAAATTAAGAAGATTGTAATGAGTCAGAAAAAACTCAGTCTAGTTATTATTATTGTGTTTTTAATCAGGTTTCTATTTCTAGAAAAGTGGCAGAAAAATAATAAAACTAAATTCTCAAGTTCCATAAACATTATACAAGGGGATTTAACAGTAAATATAACTCTCACAATTTTAGCTTGCAAAATGCCAAAGCCAGAGAAATCATACTATGCAGCTGCAAAATCTTGTCAGTCTCTTTTCATCCCTCTATATGACAAACATGTTAATGAGCCCTCTGTTTTACCAGATGCAATGGGGACCTCCAAGGATTTAAATAGGATTGATTGTGAAAAAGGACTTCTCCACACAGTAGCAACCTGCCTGGCCTACCACCAGGAAGTCACCCAAATAGTGATCCAGGCCATGATGGCCTTTCCCTGCCATTAAGCACCACTGCAGAAAAGTACTAAATACTATGAAAAAGGGCAAGACACATACAGGAAGGCCTTTATCTACATATATTCCATTTAAAACTTATGAACTGGAAGGAACTAAGATAACAAGGCAGTAAGCAAAAAGAAGACCCAGTTTCGATATTTAACAGCAACTATGTTCTAAACTTAATTTTTAACCAGCTTAACAAAAAATTCTCTCATATATTTCAAGTTACCGTAAACCATTACTGGGTAACAAAGACTGACTAAGGAAAATGTATTGCTGAATTATCAGAGTAATGGCTAAGCCATCATTATAAAATAATCATCTTAAAGGGAAACTTGTCTAAGTTTATCTGGAATGAGGGTCTAGTTCCTGTACATTAGCTACCTCCTTTCCATACTGATTGGATGGATGAGCCCCTTACAGTACACAGACAGACATGTACGAAGGGGCATTTTCTTCTCCTCCCTTGCTGTGGGCCAATGTTCTTACAAAACAAAGCTCCTCTGCATGCAGGTAAGGTCTGACTGACTTTTCCCACTGGCTGGTTCACCTCTAACTATACTTCTACATCTTTTAAAGAAAAGTTTAAACTAAGCTTCTGCTCTTCTTCTTCTAAACCAGCCCATCATATTGGCTCCAAACAAACATTTTATATAATGTACATTTAATATACATTTCTTTGGTTTGTCTTGTATCCAGGTGACACACTAGAAAAACATACATATCGGAAAGCTGTTTGTGGAGCATCAGTATTGGTCCTCTCTAACACCACCATGCTTCAGTGCAGCAGCTAGCTCCCTCCTTGCACTATTCCTAATTTCATCCACATACAACATACTTTCTTTTCCAAACTCTCTTACACAAACTATGCTGAACACCACATGTCAGACCTGTACTCATGAAAGAAAAAAAAATGGTTGCAGGGACCTTGTTCAAAACACAGCCTGTGCTGATTATTCCTAACCAGCTGCCTTTTGCTTCTAACAATTTAGGTCTGTCAGAAAATTCTGAAGACGAATAAGCATTGGTGAGAGGTGAGTATTTATCCTATCCCAACCCTTTATCTTAATTATTACCATAACCCTAACCATCCCCTTTTATGACCCTAACCGTCCCTTCTCCACAGCCTGGCCCTAAGACTCCCCTACCTGCATCCTAACCCTAAAATTCCCTTCCCCTCAGCCTGACCCTAAGACTTCCTATAGACTCCTAATCCTAAAACTCTCCATAGACTCCCCTGTAATACTCACCTGTCTGTCGGGTCTGCCGTGGGTTTGCTGCTGTGCGATGGATGCGGTGAGTGAGAACCTGCCTACCTGTGCTAACATCTCATTTTTCTTCTTGTTTGCACCTTAGTCTGCCAGTGAGCAACAAGAGCCCTTTTTACTTGTCATTGTCCTTCTTAGTCAAAAATTATTTCTTTAATTCTTTAGGACCATGTCTAGGGGGGCCTAGGGGTTGTTCCAAAAATAGTTTCCTATACTCACAATTGCCAGCATCCTAGGTGTAAAAATTATGCTTTGGCCCTGATGACATTCCAGGTAATACGGTGGGGAGCTTCAGCGGTGCAGTGATGACAGCTGTGGGCCCTTGTATCAGCATGGGCACCAGTGCCATTGCACCTGTTGCACCAATGGTAGTTCTGCCCCTGCCTGCGGCACCTCCCCTTTTGCCATAGAGACAATGGATCGTATTCACACTTAAGAAAGTGCTGCTTTTTCCCTGCGTATTTTTAGGATTGGATAAACTGCACATGCGTAGTTCATTTTTTAATGCAAGCTACGTAGGATTTCGGCACGGAAATCCATTAGGCATGTACTTCAATTCTGTGCTTTGTGAGATACGTATGAATGGGCGTGACAGTCCTCCGTACACGGGAAGTTAAGTGAAAGTGGGTGAAGAGAGGCATTTAAATGGCCTAAAATTGGCGCTGTTAAGAATGCATATATGTACCTAAGCAACTTAAGCACAAATATGTGCATGTAGAGTTCAGGTTGCCATATGGTGGTGGAAGTCTGATAAAATCCATAAGTGTGAGGGGAGTGTCATGGGTACTGGCAACTTAGGCGCGTGTATTTGCGAAACCGTGCATACTTATTTCACACTTAATTGTGCACACGGTCCGACATTGCAATGATCTCATGATGCCTTCCAACATGCATGTTGCTCCTCTGTCTGCACCCACCACCTGAGCCATCACACAACCTGCAAACCTCCACAGAATTTCCACACAGGGCACTAGGACAGGTCAAAGTAGCCGAAGCTTCCAACCTTTCATTGTCCCGCAGATCAAAGCACAAGAGGAAGCTCCTCTTCTTCCTTATAAATCGTGTGCCAACCATTGGTCCACTCCTGTTCTTTCCTTTCAAATGAATTGGCTGTTAAACCCCGTAGCAACATCCAAAGGAGAACCACAATTGTGTGGTTTAACCCATTTCAGGTTACTTAATAACGTTCAGCTATGCTTTTGTTCTTTTAAAATAAATGCATTTGTTTTTAAGCAAAGCTTTTTGGGCTGTCAAGGCACAGAAACTTATATTATTCCAATACTACTGTCTAATAAAAACATCATAATCACAATTGAAGCCATTCACCATTATAGTTAATGGAAAGTTTATATTTATAATGTGGAATTGTTTTGTGATTTATAACCAAAATTCCATTATAAGTGGAGTTCCTATGCCTTACAAACCACAAGTTCTAAGTTCCGTGTATAATGTGGTTATAATGCAATAGAATGGAATTAAAGATAACTTCCCATTTTAAGCACTTGCCTAAGGAGATTGCAGTACTTTGATGATTTAAACATGAAGTGCAATGAATTCCAAAATAGCTAGCAGAGCCAGCTGAATAAAAATCTCCTATCCTAGCCAGATTACCCAGAATAATAGAAATAGGAGATGAATTGAAATGGTATGAATGTGAAGTTGAAGTAAGCTTTTTTTTCCTTAAGTAATATTGATCACTTATTGGCACTAAAGTTGTTTATGTTTCATGTTTATATAGTAGGCTTTCATTCAGCTTATAGATACAATCTGTACAGCATTTCATTGTACACATCAGTGATCAGTGCATTTAAAAGATGTCTAATCTGTCATTCAGATTTTCTTTTTTTATTATATGCTACATAAGCTTTAGAAAATAATTAGGAGACTGCAGCATTCCCTTTATGAGTAGATATAATATCTTCTCATTTAAAAACCGAGCAGTATTTCACAAATTGATTTGTATACTCTCCAAACAAGTAATGAAGTTGTTTACTCAGTGGAGATTAAAGGTTTAATGTTGTATATACATTCAATATTTTAATTACATATTTGGAAGAACTAATATATGTAAGACATTGGCATCTTTAAGTGGTACTTAATTCGATGGTAGATTATTTTAGCATTATTTTGGTTGGTTTATGTATGCATTACTATCTTTCAGTTGATGCCAAATAAATTATCTGTTACAATAATAGTGTAGAACAAGTATCTTCAATACAGACCATGTCTGTCTACTATTATTATCATATAATACATTATAAAACAGAAAACAGAAAATACCTTGCAAGTATGACAGTTTTCTGAAAAACATATCCAGATCTTTTACGTCTTTATTACTGAATGGTCCATAAATGTTAATAACCACTGTCAAAAGTTCACTTGGAGTCCAGTAGAGCACAGTGGTATCTGAACTTTTTACCCAGTGTAGCTACTGAAAAGAAGCCAGTAACAGACATCTTTCCCTTCTGCTTATTCTATAAACTGCATTGCTAAAGTAGTATAAATGTACAGTAGGATTGATTGTTGTTTTAACTGCAGTAAAAGAGGAAGATCCAGAGATGGAAGTAAAAACAAACAAACAACCGATAAAGTCTGCAACTTTACAAAACTATATGAAATATAGCTAACAAAGAGAAACTCGACACTAAAACTTGCCACACAGAGAAATTATTAGCCCAATCATACAATTATCATGGATTGGGCAAAAATCGCTGTAGTGTGTGAGCAAGATTTTTTAATTGAACACCAATAAAATATTGGGGTCAAATTATCTGATTTTTTAGAATTTCTAAATGATTATAATAGTAAGTTACAATAACCATATATTTCATGTGCCTCCACATTCTGGCTGGACTTTCCCTATCTGGCTGACTCCATAATTGTTAGCATGCACAGAGCTAATAAATTACTGTTGTACATGCTGACAATTATGAAGTCAGCAAGATAGGGATACTCTAGCCAGGAGGTGGAATGTCCCTGGCTAAAAGCAATACAACTGACCGGCTCTGATCCCACTGCTTGTCAGAAGAGATCAGATGCATGGTCTCCTGCCTTCAGACTCCCAATGGTTAAAAGTTTAACTTGAACTGCTTATGTAAGGAATGTTTCAAATGCAAATACTGATAGAAACCATAGTAAGATAGGTCATATACCTCTGAAAGCTGGCTAAAGTCTTAAGTTGACAATCATCAAAAACCTGCCCCTAAATATTGACACCATAGGCTCTTACAAACCAGTTTACTGATTGGGGAGGATGGGGTGGAAGTCTGAGAGCCTTCTTCAACACAAAGGACCGGATCCACAGCCCTGTATGTTTTCCGTATGTGCGGGGGTGCTTAATTCTGCATGAGAGAGGAGAATGAACTCCCTCTGTCACTCCCCTCTCTCGTTTGTAAGAAGTGTGACTTACACTGCCTTAAGTTAGCCTTAAGTCACACTTGCAGATCAGCGGTCCACCTGACCGCTGATCCGCACATAAATAGGAAACCTATCTCACACTGTATAATTTAAATGCTTCCCCACCCACCTTTGCTCTTAAAATCCATCTTATGGAACCTAGTTCCATATGATGGAAGTTACTTAAGTAAATCTAACATAACATCTGGAGAGCGCATGCCACCCAATCCATTGAGCCCGCTTACGCACTTTGTGAGCTCTCAAACGGACCTGTGGATCTGATGCAAAGTTTTTAAGAAGGAGATTTTCTAGAAGAAAATACAGAGTAATAATAAATAGTCCTGCCTATTCCTAACTAGGTCAGGTGCCTTGTGGGGGGTGGTTACACAATCAAGAAAATGACCGTAGATCCTCAAGGCACTATTTAGATTCACCTCAACAAAAGCGCTAGAAATCAGTTGGGTCCTCTGCCCAAAGACCCCCAAAATGAAAGCACCAAAGAATATTTACTGACCAGCGTTCAGTAAATAAACACATAACTTATGGAATCACAAAATTACACCTTTATTAAAAAAATACAAAAAATTAATATAGTAAAAAAAATAATAATAAAAAATATTCAATTAAAATTCAATTAATACAGATTGCAAATAGATCTTAAACTAATTAAAAGGCTGTATACTCTATTTATAGGAACATAGATCCTGATTCATACTTAAGAAGGGGGGATATATCTTTGAATTGCTTATTGTACACAGATACTGACCAGCTTTACTATCACACTGTTATTTAGACTTGGGATAGGAAACATCACCTCTCAACTCTAATACTGTTTGCAACAGATAAAATGACGCTATCAACCCGGACGCTTGTTCGGTTTGTTACCAGTCATTTCCATCCGTGGTGGCTATCGTTCAAGAAAACGGTCCAGGTGCGCTGATGGCGAAACTGGACATAGAGAAATAAATAAATATATATATTGGTGTATATAAAACAGCGCTAGGATATCCTGAAGTGTTGGTAAAATAATTAATAGTGAATGGGGGAAAAAAGGGAAGCTGAATTCACAATCTTCTTCCGGTGCTCCCCTCCCCATTGGTAGATCCCCTGGTGTATAAGAAATAGCAGCTTTATACCCAGCGCTTTACACTTATCCCTTATTGTTTTAGAAACTGGAGATTGAGTCAGCATTTCGTTTACTCCAGCTGCAGCCTGATTCTTTTAGGTTCAAGGGTTTCAGGTTTCCGCAGGGGTTTTTTCGCCGACTGCTGTCTACCTATGGGCTGCGCGATTTCTTGTGCGCTGTATGAGAAGTTTAGCTCTTTCCTACACTGGTCGGTGTAGGTCAGAGCTGGGCATTCTTCCATGGTGCACTATCTCGACAACTTCCTGTTCGTCAGTCCAGCATCATCGGACACTTGCGCTCGGGCCTTGTTTTCTGCCAAAGCTCTCTTTTGGCATTTCGGAGTTCCTGTTGCAGCAGACAAGACGGAGGGGTCGTGCCGGCTGCCTGCTGAAAAAATTTAAAAATTACGGTCTGTCCTAAGCAATTTGCGCACTCGATGTCGCTGCTCCCTCAAAAAATTGCAGTCCCTGCTTGGCCTTCTGAATTTCTGCAGAGTTATCCCTATGGGACAGATTTTTTGCAAGCATCTGGAGAGGGCCACGGTGGTGGTTAAGTGCCCCATCATTTTGTTCACCTGTCGACAGGCATCAGGGATGATATAATGGTTTGGTTGGATTTACTGAGTGATTTCAATGGGACCAGAATTTGGTTTTGGAGCCTATTTCCAAGGGGAGTGGTGTGCCTCTCCTTGGCCTCCTGATTGGGTTAGCTTAGGGCTGACTGCCAATTTGCTGGTCCTGGAATTGTTCCCCATTGTCACAGCAGTTGAATTATGGGCAGCAGCCCTACGTGACAAAGATATTTTGTTCTGGTGCGACAATTTGGGAGTGGTCCAGGCCATCAATAAGCAGAGAGCTTCTTCCCCACCAGCCATTAGTTTAATTAGATATTTCGTTTTGCATTGCTTAAAGTTGAACATTAGGTTTCGGATAGGATATATGTGGGGGAGGCACATCCCAGGGGTCAGATCTGGCTGGCTCACAGGGATGGGTCTCCTCTTACACGCTTTCAGTTTATTGCAGTGCTCAACATCTGCATTAGTAGGCTAGGCATTGATCCTGTGTGCTTTGGCACCCATTCTTTTAGAATTGGGATGGCGATCTCCGTGGCAGCTGAATGCCGCTCCCCTCGAGCCATTATGGCTTTAGAGGGATGGAAGTTGCGGGCATACAAGAAATATGTTAGATTGAATTAATTTTGCAATTTAATGTTGCATGTTAGTGTTAAGATAGTGAGCGGTACTCTAGTCAGGATGAACTAGACTAGCCATCGCTCGCCTTCTGTGGGAGCACTGGGGACCTTCTCCTTTTTTCCCTCCTTAGTGGGGTGGCTGATTGGCTGTTGTTTCACCCTGGAGAAACTCTGCCGGTGCCGCTCTCCCCCCTCTTTACCCTTCTCTCTCACTCCTCTCTTGTTCTTTTATTTTTATGCTCTGGGTTGTTTTGATTTACTTAGTATGCGCTTGGATAGATTGTTTCCCATATCTAATCAAATAGTGTGTTTTATTTTGCAGGTTTGGTTACACATGGCCGGTGGGCGCTGGTCATTGGACATTCATTCATTCATTGGACCCGGATATTTGTAGAAAGGGAAGGTGCACCTTTGGAACTCACGTGGTGGAATATCAACTGGCTAGGAGTTAGGGGCATGTGTTGGAACATGTTCCCTCATCTCTGCTATCAAGCAATCAGCACCCACGTTGTGCCTGATTGCTTTATATTACACCTAGGCGGGAATAACCTTGGCTACGTGATGTTGTGCATTTTGGAGAAAACAGCCAAGAGGGACCTCTTGGCTGTCCACATGGCATATCTGGACATAGTCCCAGATCATCCCTCGACAGTCTTGGCAAGGTCCTGGCTCTATTAGAGCCATCAACCGAACCCATAAGAAAGTTAATCGTTTGTTCACCAAATTCGTTTTCGACCTCGGCGGGAAAATTATATATCACCTGGATATTTCTCACACCGATTCTGAGCTTTTCAGGAGTAACGGGGTGCACCTTTCCAAGTAAGGCATGGTACTATTTCTTAAAAAGTTGTTATGGGTGCTATTAGACAGTTAAGTTGGTGGGCGAGGCTCCTTGAGGGTAGCTCGCTGTGGCAGTAGCGGTGAGTGGAACAGCAAGATTATTCAGCTCATGGGGAAGGGGTTCTTGGTAGGGCTAGGTACACCCCTCAATTATGATAGGAGGTCAAGCCAAGTGGTGGGGTTCCTTTCTGCGGCTGGTCACGTGCACGTTGAAGGGGGATAGTACCCGGTCTCTGATCCCTACCTGGGGGGCACTATTTAGACAGGTGATGCCTGTCTTGATTAATTACACCATCAGTTGCTGTCCTCCTACCTGCTATTTGCCGCCACCTTCCTCTAAATTCTATAGTCATTATCAGTTTTATTATCAAACCTTTTCAATTTTTTCTTTTAAATCCAGTTAAGTTGTCTGTGTCTTAATTCTGGCATGTTTTGTGTGTGAATGGGGGGCGGTGGTCAGCCATAGGCAGTTTAAGGCAGCATTATGGATGATATACTCCCTTCTGCCACCAACAAATTAACTGCTTTAATTTCCACTTGGTTTTCATGTTTGGAATTTAAGATCAACCCCTATTACTTTGGCTACCTTTTACCCACACACCTTACTAGTTAGATCTAAATCTAGCTTGGAAATTCATCTTATTTAATTGTGAATATATATAAATGTAAATATATGTAAATTTGTTATAGAATGTGCATATACTAAGAATATTCTCTCTCTCATCTTCCTCTTTTCCCTTTATCTCTCTCCCCTTTTTCTACTTCTATCTTTTCCTATCAAGTCTTTCTTCCACTCTCTCTCTTCTTTACTTTATTTTTGTTTGTTATTAATTTAATATTAAAGCTAATTGCAGTCTACAATTTAAACTTGGCAGGATTTTTATAATGTCTATAAGTGCCTGCTTCTGTGTCGGTTATGGACTATGGGCCTGATCCAGACTAACGCTGATGCTCTGTGTGTACTAATGCACAGCGTATCCGGCATGCATTCCCCCTGACACTCCCCCTGTCCCGGCGTAATTACACACTGTTATGCTGGCTGAAGGCTACCTTAACTTCAGAGTGTAAATACGCCGGGCACCGGAGAGTAAATGGCCAAACCCGTCCTCCCTGCCTCATTACCCTGCATCCCCCCGCCTACTGTCCCTAACTACAGCGTAGTTACGGACGCCGTAACTTAGGAACGCCCCTTCATCCGTAACTATGTTGTAGTTACAGACGCCTAATTCAGACGCCGATCTTATGCATCCGCCAGCCGTAACTACAGCGGTGGACGGAGGTCTGGATCAGGCCCTATGATCCTTCTCTGAATTATCTTTATGTGTTCAGCAATATTATGTAAAAACTAAACAAATAAAGAATGTAAAATAAGAAAAGGCATTTTTAAAAGTCATGGGGCTAGATTTACTAAGCTGTGGGTTTGGAAAAGTGGAGATGTTGCACATAGCAACCAATCACATTATAGATCTCATTTAACTATTGCATACTAGAGAATATGGGCAACATCTCCACTTTTCAAAACCCACAGCTTAGTAAATCTGGCCCATGGAGTGAGATGTCCTGCAGATCAGTGATCCCAGCCTGACCAGGCTGAAGCCCACACAAAATGATCTAGAGAATCTTCTAATGTGCCCAGGAGACAAATTTTGTGCAGATGAGTCTTGAGAGTCAGGACCATGCGTCTTACTTCATACCACCAGTAATGGCTTTATAAAAAAATATTTAATGCATATTTACGAAAGACAGGAGAGGAATAATAAAACCATAGGCCACCGAGTTTTAATTTAAGGGTAAAGATATCGATAAAATAATAAGATAGCAAAGCGAAGGAGATATCTGTGTAAGGAGACTGCTGCAACCTGCTTCAAAACAGAGGGTCACTTCCTTAAAAAAAACTACAAATATATATGTATGAAGTCAATGGTCAAGAGAATTTTTTTGTATAAATGGCATAAAATTATTTGTAAAACAAAATTTCAATAATAAAAGTTGTAGAATAAAATATGAAAGACAAATAAAAATAGATCTCATGGATTTTGTGGTTTAGGCATGACGAAATCAACAGGAACAATACTATTAGCAGCAGAAATACTCCTTTCACTTTTGCTGTAATTACAGAAAGAAATATATGATTTTATGATCCAACCTCTAACATAACGCTGTACTAATACACCAAGCCCTTAGAATTGGATCTGACACACAAGCTTCAAATGATGATAAATGTATAATTGACTACAAAACTATATGTTAATGAGTGCATCAATCTTCCTTAAGACTGTATTACTCTTGAGCTATTTGGATGAGGTGTGCTTATTGCTTTGGCTAATAAGTTTCACTAGTAGACTGCAATTTCAACATTTGAAGAAAAAGAGTCTTATACTACAACTCTGTAGTTTTACTATGTACAGTACATGTGAAGGCGGTTTCCAAGCATGCCCTTTTAAATTCTGTACACGTGGAGTTTTAATAGTTAGGATAAGGATATTAAAGAGATTTATTGAAAAATGTATTATAGGATTACAGTGTCAAAATGATACACTGTATGAAAAATGTAAATATATTTGGTTTTGCACTAAACCTCTCACTGTATTCAATACATTTCTGAATAATGTTATGAATGATATTATCCTATTTTCCTTAAGTGAATGAATGCATGTGTTTATGTAAATATTTAATACATACATTTTACATATTTAATATAAAAATTGTGTGAATAATCATATAACCTGTAATTCTTAATTAAAATTATAATTCATTCCCTGTGTAGCACAGATCTTCCTAAATTAACTTCAGAGATTAAAAGTTTTTCTCCTCAACAAGTAACATGCTGTGAAGTTCGTTCCATGCACCTTTCAGTACAATCCTCTTTGTCCTTATCTTTCTTCCTTATCCACATCCTACTCAGTTTTATCTCATCAGCTTACGCATCAGTTGATTACTATGCCCTTTGCTTATACCATCCTAGACAATAATCTTCAACATCCCCATCTCTCTACTTGTATTTATTTTTCTTTCTCTTTCTTTCATGCATTAATTATTCTTATTTAAAACAGACAAAATTCTACATCCAAATATTCTTTCTAATTACTGTCAAATTTCTCATCTTCCATAACCCTCTAAGCTTCATAAAATTCTGGTATAAACTAGAGACAACCTGTTTGAATGATGCAAAATCTGACAAATCTGAATTGCGTGTGGTTCGCTGCTGAGAACGATCCTTTTTCGACAGGGCCATATTCTACACCACAGTTTCTAGGAAGGACTGCAACTTACTGTTACTTTCCAGAAGGAATCCTCACCCTAACCTTAACCCTCCCTTCCCCATAGCCTGACCCAAACCTCCCCCTTCTCTGATCCATCGCTTCCCTGCAGACTAACCCTAAGACTCCCTTCCCACAGCCTAACCCTAAGACTCTCTTCATTGTAGTCTAACCCTAAGACTCCCCTTCTATGCTCTATCCCCTCCCAACGGCTGTCGGGTGCTCTGAGTCTTGCGGTGGGTCTTGCATGTTGGAAAGCTAATAAATGGGTACGTTTTTGAAAAATAGATTTGGAATACTTACCTATTTATTATGAAAATATTAAAATTACTCAATTAGCTGTTTTCTGTCTCTATGGTGCAAATGTGAGATCCAAATTATGGTGGGTATTGATTTGGGATCCAATTTTGTCTCAAATTGCCAAAAGTCATCTGCACATTTGCGGTTCTGTGTTTTTTTTATAGACACTTCTTCATGATTTCTGCCATTTCTGATGAGAAGATCAGGATAACAGTTCTTGGGCCTCATTTACTAAAATCATTTTTTGACAGCGATTATACATCACGAGCCATTGCTGCAATTTTTTTGAAAATATCGCCGGATTCACTAAGGGGCATATTTGACTGGTGATTTTTAATCATCAGCGATAGGCAGCAATTTTTACAGTGATAAATCGCCGTGATTTTGTGCTTACATTTTGCCGATTTACCTGTAAAAATCGCTGAACAGCATGCCCACATGTTAAAAAGAAAAGTATATATGAGAATTTGTAAAAACACTTGGCATGCTGACGCTTATACTACTAAAAGGCACAGCATGCCTTGCACCACATGTGCATGCTGTGCCTTCTAGTACTATATGTGCCAGCATGCTAAGGGTTAATAGCATACAGTTAGCATTTGTTAGGTGTAGAAACACGTGAAAAATAGTTTTACATGTGTTTTTTATACAAGCTGAGTGTTGCTTTTCATCAAAGCGACACTCACAGCAGATGCTTTGAAATGGCGCTTTTTCATAGCAATTTCGCTGCGATTTTACTAAGTGATGCTTAGTAAACACTGCTTAGTAAACACTATGTCAATCATTTCAAAAATTGTCATGGCAATTAAGATCATGGCGATTCCCAAAAATGCAAAAACACGCCAAATTTACGTTTTGTAAATTCGGCAATCAGTAAATAGTCTACGTACTACGTAAAAAAGTTACCACGCATACGCAGTTGAAACGTACCTAAAAATACGCACGCAACTTGCCGTAAAAACAGTTCTCTGAATACGGCCCATAATATCTAGTTTCGTGGTTTTGTGCTGTACGACAACTCAACAGCTTATTAGTTCTCTTAATTGCTTTAAAATTTGTAAAATAACAACATCTGTTCTGCCTGCAATTAATAACTTCAGATAGTGACTAGTCAACTTTATTTTGGTTGTTTGGGGGAGGTGTATAGTATACATTAGATTGTACAAGGCAATTATCATTATATTTCCTTTAAATGACAAATTTCTGTTTAAAAGCCGAATTGATTGTAGTCACTCAGTAATAGTGTGATGAGTCACCTTGTCACATTAGTTTTGGGTGTTCAGACGAGGTTGGACTGTCTGTGTAAGGAATTTATTATTCTTATTAAAAGGAATTTCATTTAAAACTTTCTGTTTGAAAGCAGAAATGTAAATAGCCACTCAGTAATAGTGTGATGTGTGATGTTTCACATCTATCATGCACATGCCATGTTTCAGACCAACTATAAATTTGGTGGGGCAGCATTTCATAAATAATGACAGGTTTGTGCAAGAGATGCTGGCAGTGGCTCATAAAATTACAGGGCATTAAATTCTACATGCAGCTGCTACATATAGAACTTTGCAGCAGCAGCAGCAGGAAAAGTTCCATCTGCCATGCCACCAACTTAAGCAAGAGGTAGTAACAAATTGGAATTTTACACTTTTTATGCAGCAGCGGCTAAACAAGAGCAAGCTATCAAGAAGTACACATAAAGCCTTGAGATAAGGAGAGGGGGATTTTACTTTACTGCAGAACACTGGAGCATAATCTCGGTTTTATGCAGATACAACATAAATCAGGTAATTCCCTTAATTAACCTGATGGTGAAGGAGCTGGAGACACTGAAGCAGGAGATGAAAGTAAGTTAATACAATTAGTGTGTTGGACTTGTATATCAAGCCCTTTATTTGCTATGACAGGACTCAAGGATTTGCAACATCTTGGAATCGGATCACTACACTTTAGCAACCATGCTTGATCCTAGGTTTAAATTCTAATATTTTCTGCACACCACACATGCAGAGTCTAACTGAGGCCAGTTCTTTGTTAGAGCCCCTGATGGTGGGGAAAGGCTTGTGTGTCTAGCACCCAGCAAGTCACAGCCCCTGGTTGTGGTTCCAGAAGTAGCAAAGAGGGTTTGGGAGTCATGCATCACCACAGCAGCTAAAACAGACAGAACAAAGATGAACTAGACACAATGAAGAACAAGAATGGCAGACTGGGCAAAGACACCAGTACCAGACAAGAATCAGAGAGGACAGGACCTGAAGCAGATCAGAACTGGACACAACAGAAGCCAGAGAACAAGACAAAGATCGTGTCCAGAAATACAAACAACAGATTCCTGCATAGAACTTTGACAGGTACTGTGAGAAAAGGGCTGGTGCAGTGGAGGGAATAAATAGGAGCATAATACAGATATAAGGTAACACGGAATAGAGGTAGCAAGATCTTAGGTCAGAGTGATACACAGCAACCCAGGAAGCCAATAAATAAACATGGGCACCAGGGATGCAAAGAGAAACTGCACAGAAAGAAATGACAGGACAATATCAAACAAAAATCCCCACAATAGTGAGAGACAGATAAGAGTGAACTGACAAAATGACTAGAGCATACAATATCATCATCAAGGGAGAGTTCTCAAGCAGCCAGGAGAGGTCAACTGCGACGACCAGAGTGGCACTTAACACTTATATCATATCTGCAACTGCTGTGCCACACTATGTTTTATAGATGTGCTATTTCTTTTATACTGCCTGATGCTGGAACTGCTGCTCTGTCAATTAGTTTGGCCACTGCAGCCTTTAATTAGTGGTGTACAGACATACTTAAATATTAGATAGGAGAGAACAGCTCTTATTAAAGCAATAGGCACTTCCAAGGAAAACCATAATATAAGGAAGTTATGGTGGGGATCGTCCGTTTTCTCTTTCTTCCAGGGTATAACAATAGTTGGAAACGGCCATGTATGTAATCTTCCTTTAAGATCAGTTGCATATATCCAAGAGTTTCTAAAATATTTAATGTCACTTGTTTAACTCTTTGTATAATGATGAGGAATAATGGGCCCACATACGCTTAGAAACATGAAGAACTATATAACTGAGTATATGGCCCTAATTGCATTTGTCTGCTTTTAACTTTAAAACACAATAAAAAATACTCCAAAATTAGAATCAGATGCAGTGTAGTTAATCACTCCCAACTATTGCTTTTTAGAAACAGCAGAGCCTAAAATAAAAGTAGTAGCGATAGTGATCTCTGAAATCAAGTTCTTAACTGAGAATTAATTATCAAAGTTAAGTAAGATAATAATATGGATTTAATATGCTTATATTCCACTTGGTTACTTACTTATGGCAAAAAAAAGATTAGTTAGGTATAGTAGGAAATCCATAATTGGTCAAAATAAATGTAAAAATAGGCATTTATAAACAAAATATAGCGACAATTATCATGGAGAAAAGAGAAGGGAACAATTAAAAAAATTGGTTAATACAAAGACAAATTCTATTTTGGAGATGAATTAACAACAATCCTGTATCTAACCTGTATCTAACCTGTTTAACTTTTGAAGCGTATAAAAGATGTTTCCTGTAATAACGAAAGACAAACTTTTTTCCCCCATAAATATAAGTGAAGATATATGATGCATCCAGATCTTCCTAATTCAGTTTTGTCATTCAAGGGAAAATGTGAAAGTTCACAAGCAATTCATTATGTTCATGAACTTTTCATAAACAGCTAATTAATTCAGATTTGGAAGACTTAACTATAAGACTTAAACATCAAGGTCTATTTTGTGAAGTGAAGGTTATTTTGTAGGATGTAATTATAAATTCACATCACAGTTTCTCCTTTCAAAATGTTCATCCCAGTTACCTTTTGCATTGTTTGTATTCTGAAATGAAAAATAACCTATTGACACAAAAATATAACATGTTTTTTTCTGCATTTATTCTTTTTCTACCATAGAATATATTCTGAAAATAATTTACATTGATATATTGAATTAAGAAAATTATAGCATTCTCTGGTTACAATGGAAAATGGGAAAATAAATTAGCACACGCCTAAATTCTGTGTATGAATACAATCAATTCCAATAGAATAATTCCCAGAAACAGTAGCGTAGCTACAGGGGTCGCAGAGGTCGCACTTGTGACCGGGCCTCTGAGCTAGGGGGGCCCAACACAGGCTCCCCCACCACTCACAAATTGTGCCACTCTCATTCTGAGTCCAGCGAGCAGTGTGCCGCCCACCGCAGTGTGCCATCCCGCCCATCGCAGTGTGAATCAGAGCGAACACTGGAAGCTGTCACCCTGCAGCGCACCAGCCTGTCACTTGCCTATCTTCAGTGGACCTGATCATACAGGCTGTTTGAGGTGTGCTGCGCTCCACTACCCCTCCCACCTTATAGATAAGCGGGTTCGGTTTTCATAAAACTGAACCCACCCATAAAGTCACCCATAAAATCTGAGTACCGAGCAAGTCTGGCTCGGTACTCGGTCACAACTCCTGTTAGTTTCATTCAGTAATTTGGAAGTTTCTAACAATTTTACAATAATTCAGACCATCTTCTGAGACATGGGTATTCCTTTTTATTGGGCCCATGCATATATAACTTCTGCCCCACAATGTCCAAATTGTGGATGTGCCCACTCTCCAAGATTTTACAAGTCAGTTCTTTCTTCTTCTGTTAGTGTGGTGGATCTGATTTTCACCAATGCATCTGCTATGTGGTTGCCTTCTAGTCCTGTATGAGTGTTTATATGCCCTTCAGACACAGTCCATGTGTGACATGATGTCCATATTGTGTTCAAAGTAGTTATTCCTCCCCAGATGACTTATAGATATACATATAGATATACGTATAGATAATTATCAGATCTTCGATCTGTTCCAGGACCATTACCAAAGCTTTTAATTCTGCAAATGGATTGAATCCAATATCTCACCTTACAGCTTACAATAATGTTTTTTTTTATCAAGTTTAGGCCAAAAGGTTGGTTGACTAAGATAAATGACAGAAGTCACTATGTGATTGTCGCACAAATCTGTCCACAAAAAAGATAATCGGTCACACACTGAGGTGGGGCAGAGTACAACCACAGTATAGCAGTGCCCCTATACAGTACACAGTACCTATACAATAAACAGCCCCTATACAATACACAGCCCCTACACAGTACACAGCCCCTATACAGTACACAGCCCCACGTAGCAGTCCCTTTTCACACAGCACCGCAGATAATCCCCCAGTAACCCCATCATATGTCTCCAGCCCCTTAGGATCCCCTATCATATGTCTCCAGACCCCCAGTATCACCCATCATGTCTCCAGCCCCCCCCCCCCCCACCCCCCCTTCTTTTCTCCCCCCCCC
>WWET01002018.1:11030-25731 GCA_011038615.1 Limnodynastes dumerilii
GAAGACTCGACCATAGAGCCTGTAGCACATACACACCTCCACAACCATACTTGCGACCTTCGATCCCTGTCTGCGTATCGTAAGAAACAGACTGTATTATGTATCTACACTTATGTGGACTGTGAACAGGAATATACTCTGAAGTACCAGTATTTGCAGGTACTGCACGGAACAACTTGTAATGACGAATGAAGATGTTCCTGTCATGCGATGCTTGTGATTGGTCCATACTGATAGAAACACTGGCCTCTCCCATGTTCGTCATAGATGTTGCACAAGAGGTCGCCAAGGATCCTTTCTCTCTAGCAAGGAGGGCGTAGAAAGATGTAAGGAGGGGAGGCGCTAGACATAAAGATATCAATGTGACTGATAGAAAGAAGGTGACTGAATAGGTTTATTATATAAAATTTTATTAAAACTAGTTAATATTTTTTTTTTACTTAGATTATAATGTTTTTTTTTTACTTAACTGTATTCCAGCGGTCTCCCGACCTGTGGCCCCTCTTGCTCCCCTCAATAACAGCTATTAAGGAATGCTTAGCCTAACGCCATCTTCATATGGCGCTATTTAACGTGTCGGCACAGATTGATAAAATCCGCGCTGACATTAGTAAATGCTGGTCCGCATTCATTAGAGCGGGCCGGCAATCGGGACCATTATTGCTATCGTCGCCATGGTTTCCGTGGTGATGATAGCTCTGTAAATATGGACTTCTTCAATTTCATATGATAAAGCCCGTTTTCACTCGAAAATGGGCTTTATCATATGAAAACGATCTTTGTAAATAGAGCCCTTTATCTCATGGAAACACGATTGATGTTGAAGAGTTCAACTGTAGGTGTAAAAATTTCAGGCTTCAAGATAATAATCATTGCAAACAACCAGTGCTTTTTTTTGTCATAGAATGCCCCGGAACAGAGTTCTGGCACCTTTTTTCGACAGATTTTACCATTTTTAAAAGTTTCGGCGGCAATATCATTAAAACGGTGCATACGGGCTGCTCGTGTGTCGAGTCCGATGCATGTGTACTTCTACTGCTTGTGATTGGTCCTGTGGTCGCGCGTGAGTTGATGTGAGTTCTGGCACCTTATTTCTAACAAAAAAAAGCACTGGCAAGAACTATTGGAAGATGCAATTTTGGTTATTGTTTTAATTCAATAACACATTACCGAAGGTGCGTGCACTCATTATGATATTGAATGAGTGGGTAGAAATCGAAGGAACGGTCTGAAGATTGTATAGATGTGTACCCAACTTTATTTAGACTTGGGCTGGGAAACATCACCTTTCAACTCTAATACTGTTTGCAACAGATGAAGTTTGTCTCCCCTGCAATTCAGCATGGTTTGGCCCAGGAGTTACTGTAGCAATACAAATTTAATTACAACTTTTATTAGCTACAATGAAAATAATGGGTATAGAAAATAGTGGGATAGATGTCAAATGTCAAATTTGCAGAGAAGAAAACGAATACTCACAATAACAGTGAATTTCTTTAGGTTTACTGGAGAAAAACTAATCGATAAATATTATAATATCAAATTTCTCAATCTTTTCAATGTAGGAAACTTCAATCAGGTCTGAATAAATAATACAATGTACACTATTTTCATACATTTTAAACATACTTTTCCACAATAAAATGTTTCATTTTTTCTGATAACACTTTTTAATTATCCTGCCCCAAAACACACTTTTAAAGTATTAACACTATTAATAACGATACTTTTCTTAAATTAGAAGAACTGTTTCTAATTACAAAATACAGAGTCTCAATAGATTATTGCCAAGAGGAAAAGCAACACTGTAACACTATTACAATATACCTTATAATATTTGTTGTTGAATATGGTTTTAACCAGACTAGGTAATTTTAGCAATGACAAATAATATTTACAGCATAAAATATTAACTCTTTTGAAGAATTAATGACATTTATTACCCCTCCTTCTCAAGCTGACTCTTACTTCTCTTAACTGGTAACTTTATCTCCTCGATTCCTCTCAAGTTACAATTTCTTTCTTCTCTGAAAATTACTAACTTTTACTACAAAGTCTTTTTTCTTCCAAACAAGTCTAATACTCCTTCACAATACCATCCATCCAGTTCATATTGTCTCTCTCTCTCTACCAAATACCTTTTTACTGTCTTTGATCTCTTGTTCGTCACTGTTTACCCACTTAACACCTTCTTACACCTGCTAATACCTTCAATTCAACTCCCAATCTCTCCTGCTCACTATCGATTTCCCCGCTGACACTTTCAAATTTGCCCCAGATCACCTGCCAGATCCTCCGATCACCCGCTGTCACCTCCGTACACACTCTGTCACTTCCAGCTCCATTCCCGATCACCTGCTAGATCCTCCGTACACACTCTGTCACTTCCAGTTGCGTTTCCGATCACCTGCTAGATCCTCCGATCTCCCGTTTCCACCTCCGATCACCTGCTTGTCTCCTCCGATCTTTGCTTTCACCTCCGTACACACTCTGTCACTGCCGATTCCCTGCTGGACTCTTCCAACTTTCCTCTCGATCTCTTCTAAGTGCTTTCTATAATCTACTATCACCTTCCGATAATCCGCTAACACCTCTGCTCCTCAGCTTGACACTTCCGACCTTTCGCTCTCGCACCTTTCTCTTTCCTCTTCCTGACAATCCTCCGTCACCCTCGATTACCCCTGCAGCCACCTCCGCGCACCTTCCGACTGTCTCAGACTCCTCTAGTACCCTCTTGTCACTTTTACTGCTGCCAAACTTTCACTCTCCCACACGGAGTCTCCTTGCTTACCACCGCCTCAGCTGTCTTTATTCTCCTTCCGATACCCTCCAGTTATTTTCCTTTTCTTTATCACAATTTTGTAATCCACGGCCTTTTCCTACTTAGATCTCCTTCTTTCCTCTCCTACCACTTTAACCACTACTTCTATATAAAAGCTCTCTCCAATTTCTCCGGTCCACCGTCACCTCACCGTTTATATATCCTCTTTCCAACACCTTCCAGGGTCTTAATTTTTGTAATCCACGGTCTTTAGTTTTTTTTTATTCTCCTTCTTTATCCAATAAATCTTTCTCTGTCCTCCAAATCTTTACCATCCCTGCTCACAAGCGCTTTCCTTCCTTCACACACTCCCCTCAGCTTCCGACTGACTAACTGACTGAATTACCCGCTCTTTTTCTCCCTTCTCCTCATGCTCCAGAAGCTTCTAGGCTGCCTCATGCCACTGCCTCAGCATGCCTGCTGCACCAGCCTGAATAGCCCCTGTTTTGGGGTATTACATAACTTTCCATTTGTTTTCCTCTGAATCTGTCTACAAAGAAATTACGAAGAAAACTGGTGTGGGTCCACGGAAAGAACGGCCCTAATTCGATAGGGCTGTTTCCTCCCAGCCATTTTCGAACAGGATGAGATTTCAATTACTTATGCCTCGATGAGGCATAGCAATCAGTCTACGGAGCACCAAACACAGTGCTCCAAAAGGTAATCCTGAAAACTACCCAAACCCTTCCCCTAATTCTAACCCTAACCCTCCCCTTTCTTTACCCTAACCCTAACCTTCCCCGCAGCCTGACCCTAACCCGCTATCTCCCGCAGCCTGACCCTAACCCTCCCTCCCCTGCAGCCCGACCCTAACCCTCCATCTCCCGTAGCCTGACTCTAATTCTCCTTTCCCTGTAGCCTGACCCTAACCCTCCCTCCCCTACAGCCTGACCCTATCCCTGGAGAGGTTACTCACCTTTCCCGGGGTGCGGGTCCTGCAGTAGAGGCGGCGCACCACGGGAATGGGTGAGTATGCCAATCTTTCGGATGAACCTATTTTGGAAGTCGCTCATTCCATGCGGGGATTGCAAACGTAAGAAAACAGCTTTTCTCTGTATTTCACCTTTCTCCCACCTTCCATTTAGTACAGCCCCAATGTCAGAGATGGCGGTAAATCTGAGGAAATCTTAGCCTAGCGATGGAGAACAGAACCCGGACTCCCTCTTTGTACAGTGAGGTGTACAATTGAGAGTATGGCTGCTATTGTTTTTGTTTTAGTCTGGCAATTGATACACAGTGGAGAATCAGGTTTATTACTTCCTTTCGCCACAAACAACATTACTAAAATTGTCATTATAAAATGTTTTATTTCTTATTGATATAGGTGTAATAAACTAAATAAAGGCCTTGTAAAGACTGCAACGGATTCGTAAATATAATGAATGTTACATAATATCTGTGATTTTCCTCAGCCACTGTGACAACAGAGAAATAAAAGAAAGAAAAAAGAGTCAGTATATGGAGACGGGCGCTAGTGAACACAGCATAACATGGAAAGCTCTGCGGTACTTGGTGCAAAAAAAACTCCAAAAAACAGTCCGTGCAATGGCCCAGATCCAGAACAACGTTCGCTAGCGTATTTACGCTAGCCGGAGACGAAAGACCGCTATTTTGTATGTACCGAGCATGTGCGCGGCTGATGTTACGACATGTAACTCTGTAAAAATGAAAAGAGAAAGGAAAATATTCTAGGCGGATGTTTTACTGTGTTACCAGCTACAATATATAGATTAACTATCCCGGACTCTAATGTCATCTCTTATAGGGTAGTTGCATCAAAGGACCTTATTCTGAGCTGTGCTTTTTTAGGTGGAAGTGCAGCGGGAAAATGCTCTGCGCATTTGCCGAATTGAAGCGAGCAGAGAACGTTGAATGCCAGGCTACCCCTCCGCTTGTGTCCGTCAGGTGCCGACTGCCAAGGGCGTAACTATAGGGGGTGCAGAGGGTGCAATTGCTATGGGGCACGGAGGCTTAGGGGGCCTGGCAATCATCCTCACCACACCTTTATTGGCGCTGCCTGGTTTTTAAGCAGCAGCGCTGTGCAGTCTGTCTCTGCAGTGCTGCAACAGAGGGTCACAGTGGATGAACAGCCCATCCCCCGTGACTCTATATCCTCAATCTGATTAAGAAACATCAACTCCAGCTCATCTATCATTCTTTACCATGGTGCTGACGTGATGACTCCGGAGGCTGCTGGTTGCTCACTGTAGCTGTTCATTTGAGGTCATTGAGGAGGTTTATATATATGGCGGAGGTCTGAGTTGGGGGCCTTTTCAGAATTCTGCTATGGGGCCCACAAAGTTCGAGTTACGCCCCTGCCGACTGGCGGCCATTAATTTTTCGGTAGTCTGCCCTAACAAAGAGTTATAATAGGACCCACACACGTGGCTCCCGCTGCTGGTCACCAGAGGTCGCTGTCCTGTTAGAATGCCCTAGTTGTTACAGGATACAACTTATAACGATATAGCTCCTACACAGTGGGAATAGGGGTTCCTTCTTACAGCCAGTAACTGTCTGTTACTGGCTCCTCCTACTACGCTGCAGGAGAGGTTTCATTGCCACCACTAGACTCCTACCATTGGCGCCTAGAACCGCTTCCTAATGGGTATCCACTGATAGGCCAGTTGCACGCCCCCTTGTCTGGCTGTTGCCATACCCTCCAACATTTTTTTTATGGAAAATAGGTACACCTGGGGGGGGGCGTGTCCATGAAGGGGGTGTGGCTTTAATCTGTTTTCATTTGCATGTTATCATATGAGCTAAGAACTCACAGGAGAGGGTCTTGTTACTGTAGCAGAGATGTAGGAATCTGTCCCCGCAGCTCTGCTATAGTGATCAGATGCTGCAGGACTGGAAGCTGAGTATAGGGGGGGGGGAACTGCTGGGTCAGAATCTGGTACAGGAGCACTTTTAGGCGCTACAGACCATTAAAAAAGTACTGTGTCTGCTAAATAGGTACAGTTGGAGGGTATGTGTTGCCCCCCTAAACCACTTGCTATAGTTCAGGACTGTGGGGTAGCTTGGCAGAGGTCAGTGAACGCTGGGGTCACTCAGGGAAGCCGGAGAATTTATTTAGATTTTTAGGTCACAGGTGAAGTTTCTGAAACAAGTAGATGCCTTATTAGCTCTCAAATGGATCCTGATAAGTACCTGGACACACAAGATGTAGGTACCAATGATCCAACCAACTACCCCTTGCCTCAAACTGGTGTCACCAAGTCTGAGATATTGCATTAACATTTACCATCAGGAAATATTTCCTGTACCTTCGCATTGAACATATTTTTACTAAACTCTCCATGGTTGATGCTCTTAAATGAAATTAGCCGCACCACAAAAAATGATATGCCGTGGTTCGGCCACATTAGTCTAATCCTTTATTTAAGGCTTTAATTTGACTGCAAAAAAAAATACATTAGAAAAATGCATTACATCTCGCAGCCTTTGATTATACGCGTCTATATGCATGTTAAAAAATGCATGCACCTTGTCAGTACAATCCTATACAGAGTTGCAAAAGCCGCAATGTGAAAAGTGGATTTGTGCTTTCGCTGCAGCAAAACTCTGGATCAGGTCCAACAAGAAAAAGAAGAAACAGACAAATAGATCTCTTGAGGATATCGGACCGGATCCGGATCTTCACATCGGGGCACAATGGCAGCATAGATATGAAGCCAGATCCTCACTGTGGGCCTGATTCAGAGATCTGGAACTAACCATAGTTCCGTGCGTATATTTAGGGTCAGATCAATTTTGCATCAACTGCGCATGCGTAGTAATAGTGCAACGCCATGTACGTTGAAGTTAAGGTTGGAAATGCCTTAAGGGCGGACTTGTGAATCGGGCGGAGACTAATGCGACCCTAAGTGCGGCGGAAATATACGGACCTAAGGATGAAGAAACGGGCGGGGGAGGCATTTAGATGAGGGAAAGTGGGCGCGCTTACAGAGTTAGGGCCCTAAATATACGCAACTAATACACATAGGGTCGGAAGTGAGTGCGGCCAGATAGGGCAAGTCTATGGAGGTGGAAGTTTAGGTCCGGCCGGAGGTTGCGAGGGGAGTGACTGTTTATTCTGGTGGGTGTAACCTGCTCTGACCTGCCACTTAGATGCGTATGTTTGCGGCCCGATCGCCGACGGATCTCTGAATCAGGCCCTGTATCCAGTTCTTCGTGCATGCGAGTTGAGACCATTACCCTCGAACAGACCATATTTTATTACAGACCATACTTTATTATTTCTTTCTTCCACCTATTAACAGCTATTGGGGGAGGAAAAGGGAACTATACGGTGAGACTAATGAAATTCTATCCTCATATGGCGTTCTTTAAAGTCTCGTTGTAGAATGTAAAACTCTGCACCGACACTGTAAATAGAAAGATCCTGCATTCAGTAGCGTGGGCCGGCGATCATTGGTATAGCGGCCATCGATCACCAGGACCGGACTGAGGGCCATGTTGGCGCGGGGCTAAAAATGATCAAGGACCCACACTATATAGTATGCTTTGGTGTCAGTCCCTCCCATGTGCTGCAGTGGAAGGTCTGGAGATTTGTAGTGTGTGAGGGCCTATTTTTAGATGGAGGCCTGGGTCTGTAGCCCCCATTAGCCCCATTGCTAATCTGGCCCTGTCGATCACCGTGGTTTCCATGGTGATGATAGCATTGAAAATCCAAAGCATTTAAATTTTAGACAATTTTCTCATTAAAACGGCCTTTATCGCCTGAAATCGAAGTAATCAACATTTAGTAAATAAAGCCCTCAATCACAGACATCTTTACACAATTATTTTAATCCACCATATCATGAAAAGAAGTGCGGGTCCCTGTAGCGAACAGCCCTATTATGAAAGAGCTGTTCTCTCCCAGCCAGATCCGAACAGGCTGGGATATCGATTGCTTATGCCTCGATGAGGCAAAGCAATCGATCCCCGGAGCACCAAACACGGTGCTCCAAAAGGTGAATTTCCCCCAACCTGCTCCCTAACCCAAACCCTAGGTCTACCCCCCTGCAGCCTAACCTTAAGTCCCTCCCACAGCCTAACCCTTAGTCTCCCCCCCTTGCAGCCTAACCCTAAGTCCCTCCTGCAGCCTAACCCTTACTCCACGGGGACGTCACTTACAAAAGCTGATCACATACTCACCCGTTCATAAAAAAAAATTCTCAGAGGGCTCGCATTCGATGACCAAAAAAACAAGGATCTACAAACTGTGAGCTACATATTTTTTTTACTATTTTTTTTACATTTTAAATTTTTTACTTTTTTCAGAATTATTTTGTTTGTTGCAAGTGTAGCAGCACTTATTAGGTATATAGGTAGATAGAGGAGTACCCTCATTGCCTTTTCTATGAAGAAAGCAGCAATTCACTATTTTCCTTCTCTCTCTCTCTCATAACCTGGGCATTTCTTGATCTGTGTCCAGCCTTGTTCTCCGGTCTCTCTTATTGAATGTAAATAAATTATTTAGCCATTAAGCGTGATGCCTCTATTAAGTGTACAAGAATCTCACCTCCTTCTGCAAATCTCTATAGTGAAGATAGTAAACAGCAGATATATGATTTTCTCATCCATCACTGAACATTGTTCTGTTTTATGTAACATTCGTGTAACACGGTATGGAATACACAGCACAAGTGTTGACTTTTCTAGCCGATACATTTGTAAGGGATTTTTTTTAAGTGTTTAAATGTACAAAGATACTGGCTCTATATGATTTGGACAGTTACACCCAATACCATAAAGTTTCATTCACCTGAGGTACATATCTGAACATATTCCCAACCTCTAGATAAGGGAAGCCATATTTACTGTACTGGAGACCTGGATACCTCCAGCAGGTGGCGCTCCTAGGGGTATATTTACTAAAGGCGCTTTTGGCTGACGATTATGAATCTATAAAAAAGCACAGTGATTTACCCCTTGCTAAAACGATGCTTCTCGTGGGTGATTAAAAATCGCCTAAGAAAAGCGCCCCTTAGTGAATCTCGCGATTTAAAAAAAAAAAAAAAGCCTTCCAAGCATGCTTCGCTTGGCTTTTGCACACAGAAAAACACATGTCAAATATACTGACATGTGTTTTTCAGGTTATGTGTGAGGTGCTTTCATTGAAAGCGCCCCACACAGCAGCCAAATTTATTTTTAGCGATTTGCAAATCGCCTTTAGTGAATATGACGTTTTGTTTATGTTCTATAGCAAACATCTGTCCGATTTCTGTCCAATGATGTTTTCCTTGACGATTTGGACAAAAGCTCAAGTCCCGAGACTTTGCCTTTAGTGAATATGGCAATTGAAAAATCCCCTGCAAAGTCCCGGGAGTTTGGGCGATTTGGAACAAATCGAGCTTTGTAAATATACCCCCTAGACACTGCCTATTGGGAAACCTGTCACTTTTTTGTTTTTATATATGAGACAAATGGACATAAAGGGACATAAAAATAAAAGTTGCTTTGACAACATTTATGATCACATTAGGCCTAAATCACAAGTTTAAAGTCAGTAAACACATTTTTTTTTACAATTCTATTGTGAAGATCTTTAAATGTTTTTTAATCGTCTCCCTCTATATATAAACCCATTGTCATCCTTACTGGGGTAATAAGGGGCCTATTACTAAACAGGTGCATAAAATTCATTTTACAATGATTACTTAAGCAATGGAATGCATTAAGAATTATCTATAAGCTAATCCTCTTTATGGTCCCGCAATTTATCTTTATAGATAAAGAGCTATATAACCGATATGACTGGACAGAGATCCAATGTGTCACTCGGCACACAAGCTCTATCTTAACCCGCTGATAATGGCCATATAATAAATTGCCTGTACACCTATGATGTGTTATAAAGTAGAATATTGTCACAATGCAGTGGGTGTAGTAGCAATAAGGCCAAAAACGAACCCACCCTCAGTAAATGTTTCCTGGGCTAGTTAAACAGCGCAGTCCCTATATATAACACCTTATGAGATGGGTCTAACTTCACATTCAAGAATAGTGACTGAGAGTTGAGATGGGGTTTAAAGGGTTGATCTTGCTATCGGTCCTCCTGGTCGTAACACAAGGGATCCTGGCAAAAGGAAAAGACAGCCACAGCGGAAGCAAGAGCGGCAGCAACAGCGGCAGCAACAGCAAGGAGGATGTCGGTGAGTACAAAGCAAACTGAGACACCAATCCAGCCAATCCAGAGACGCTTGCGGATCAGCACGCACAGTGCTTTGAAAGATTGCAACGGCTGCATGTGATCACAATGCGCACACAGCGGTGCCTTTGGATTGCAGTTAATTACGGCACGTAGCGAACAAGCCTTCAGCAGCTAAGCTCAATGCCGCTACGAGGCTTAAGCACGTTGCGCATAAGTTAGGTAGCACGGTGTAATGCTGACTGTAAAGGGAGGTTATAAATATTGGGAGCATCTCCGTTGGGATATAAAAACATGAAAAATATTTTTTCTTCTTACGGTAAATAGAAAGGATTTTACGCATGCAGAATATTCTGGCCGCAATTTCTGACACTTTGTGATGCGTTTGAAGTGTCAAATCCTAACGGAATGGTCTGAAATAGGTGTCGGAAGGTCATTCCCCTGGACGTAGACAATGCTTTATAACATGCAATGAAATAAAGTTTGGTTTTATTATTTAATACGTTCCTATGTGAGTGCCCCACAATAAAGCCTGCTGTAATTTAGCTCTAGGAAACCCAACATGCCGTAGAACAGGGTTGGCCCACCTGTCCGGGTTAAAACATTGTTGGTGAAATCACAAGGAGATGGGGCCTGATCCAGACTTAATAACGACAGCCAATTTCCATACGCGACAGGCTTATGTCTGGCTGTGGAGACGCACTGCGTGTGACCGATGTTATGCATCTGATGGTACATAAGTTGTACGTAACTTCTTATGATAGGGCGCGACATTCCTATGCAAGCTGAATATACGCATTGTGGGAGGTGGGAGGCATTTAAATTGTACAGAATGGGCGGAGTTAGGTACTTACCTATGGCAAGGCGTTATGTACTCACAGAGATACGCAAGGAATGTTTGCTTCTGTACACACCCAAATACATTACACATGATTAATAATTATTGCTCCACACACACACACTCTCACAACATAACTGTTGCCACACACACTCTCCCTCAAATACACCACAGATAAACAAAAATGATGCAATAAATTAGAATTAGATTAATATAAATTAATTATGTTTCCCTCAGAAATAGAGATATGAATCGCTACCAGTGAAATATAATAACCTACCTTGTACTGGATTGCAATTGTGATAGGCTGACTCCCTTTTGCTGTTGCATCTGAATTCTGTGACAGTGCTCTTCCCCTACGTTATGCAATATAGAAGAGAAGCACAGACCCTGACTAACAATGACACTCACCCACAAACTCTTACACATAACTGCTGTCACGCACATTCACAGACAAATATACATAACTGCTGTCACGCACATTCACAGACAAAAATACAGAACTGCTGTCACATATAACTACAGGTCCTGATTCACAGTTACGTAGTTTTCGTCTTAGGTACGTTGTTTTAAGAATTGAGCTACTACGCATCTATGTACCATTTCTGTGCGTAGATTGCGTAAGCACGGCCTAAAGAGCGGAGGTTTCCACTTCTGTATGTAGATAGCGTAAATATGCTACCATGCATGCGTAGTAGCTCAATTCTTAAAACAGCGTACCTAAGACGAAAACTACGTAACTGTGAATCCAGACCACATACAATTGCTTACCCAGTGCCATTTCAGTGGCCAGTTGAGATGGTTCTTAGCCACACCTGTTTTAGAACAAGGTCATGACGGATAGACATTGGGGTAGATCCAGAACTACGTTTGCCGTACGTTTCCTCGCGTAGCGTATTTTCGTGTGCGTACTTTCTATACACTCCTCTAGGCACACCCCTTGAGTGTACGTATTTTGTCAAGATCCGCTTTCCAAACCCTACCTTAACTTTTGGCAACGTAACCGCAGTGATCCGCACACGTACGTATGGGCAACACGTATTTACGCAGCTAAGCACGCCCATACTGTACACTTTAAATACAAACCCCCGCCTACGACCGCAGCTTAGTAAATTTGGCCCCTCTGTGTTGGCTCCCAGCATTTAGAATCCAGAAAGTGGGACAAAACAAGCAGGGCCCTGGTTCCACCAAAACGCCACCCTCAAATGACCATAAATGGCAAAAAAACACCCCCCATTTTCAGGCCGCGATTCGGGACAGTTCCAACAAAGTAGGAACAGTTGGTATATATGGTGTAGTCATTTATGGTGCTTTTGGCCATTTATATTGTTGAGCTGAACTAAAGGTCCCGATGTTTCCTGTATTGACAGTAATCAACAAGAAAGAGTGCAGCGTGGCCCCTTACGACAGACGAGACTGCGGCTACCCTGGAATCAGCTCTGCCGAATGCAGCAAGAGGAAATGCTGCTTCGATTCCAGCATTCCCGGGGTTAACTGGTGCTTCTTCTCTAAGTGCCAAGGTACAAGACTGTTCATAGATATAACAGGTCACAGATCATTCTATGAACAACTGAGAGGGTCACCGTGAAGCCATATTTCAAGAGGCGAATGGATGAAGGTGTCATGTGACAATATAGGGAACATTTTGGGGATTTTTAATGGATGAAGGTGTCATGTGACAATATGTAAAAAGGTTTTTTATTTTATTTTTAATGGATGTTATGTTATGACCTAAGGATCATGGACCATATCCACAGATCCGTTTTTATAAAAGTACGCAATTATACGCACGCACGTAGCAAGCCAACCCCCACCAACACCCCGGACACTCCCCTCCCCCGACCGTGCAATCGCAGACTTACGCCTCCATAGACCACTCTTCTCTTTACGTGTGTACTTACGTGCGTGTATGTCTTCCGTACGTGTGATTCTTTATAGCCTCGTCCTCAAGCGCTCATTTAAATGCCTCCCCCTGACCCACTTTCATGTAAATGACGTATTTCAACCCCACCCATCTGTACGGATGTCCCCAGGTGCGATGCACATGTCCGTGCCTAAATATTCTACGTAACTTACCTAACATGCGCAGCTAAAACGTGCCTAAAAATACGCTCACAACTCCACGTGAAAACGGATCTGTGAATACGGTCCCATAGTAACAATGAACTTGATCCAGAGTGTGACAATAGGAGGAAAACAGGTGGAAAGTTACACCTGGGCCAAACCATGTGGAGTTGCAGGGGAGTCAAATAGCATCTGTGCAAAATGTTATGGTTCTGCCAATATGTAACTTTCCATCTGATTTTCTCCGTTTATTTCATGTTATTTTACATGTTGTCAGTCTATTTACTGATGTATTTTGTGCTATGTCCAGTCATTTATCTTTAACTGTAAATATCTCGGTTTCTATTCCATGTAACACAACACCTTCATTTTCTTTGTTTAGGAGAATGCTTTGTATTAACTCTGGGCGTCAGCAACATTAAAATGGCATAAAGGGGCGAAAGGTGACAGACTCGGGTCCCTTAGCAAGGAGACAGGGTCCAAATCTAAATGGGCAGCACAATGCAGTGCTGAGCGCTACACCGCTACATGTACACTCATAAATGGAGCGCTGAGCGCTGTCATCCTCTAACGGTACAGGGGGAGTCACTGTCACAGATTCCCCTCTCCTCCGCACCCCTTGCACCCCCTGCAGTTACACCAGGGTTGCCGACTTTTCCCGGAGGGAAGCCATAGATGCACACAGGGGGCGGGGCTTAATGATGCTATTTATGCAAATCATGTCCTTAAGCCCCACCTCCAAACTATTAATTACTCCTTTTAGATTTACTAGTGATGGGGTGGGGCTTGGTGACGCAATTAGCGTCA
This sequence comes from Limnodynastes dumerilii, assembly GCA_011038615.1. NCBI lineage: Eukaryota > Metazoa > Chordata > Amphibia > Anura > Limnodynastidae > Limnodynastes > Limnodynastes dumerilii. The sequence goes on from WWET01002018.1 coordinate 24,699, forward strand.
TCAAGTCCCTCCCTGACCCTAGCAACACTAATATACTAGTTTTTATTAAATTACGCGTCTCAATTCCTCTGTGGAAGATTTGCAGGCTCTCCCGGAGAACTGCCCCAATTTCGGGAGTCTCCCGGACATTGGGCCTGATTCAGAGATACGATTTCCACGGCACTTAGGAGCGTATATTTAGGATCTTAGAAAATTTGCATTACTGCGCATGCGTAGTAATAGTGCAACGCCGTCTACGTAGCGGTTAGGAGCGTAAATTCGCTAAGAGCGTAAGTTTGAATTGATCGCAAGCACTTAAGATCTTAAGTGCTGCGATTCTTTAAGATCTTAAGGATTTGCATGGAAATGGGCGGGGGGAGGCAGGGAAATGAGGGAAAGTGGGCGCGGGCTGACACTTGGGATCTTAAATATACGCTACTACGTCACTTAAGATCTCAAATGACAGCGCAGAGTTAGGGCTAGTCAATGGTGGTCTAAGTTTAAGATCCACCGCTGTTTGCAAGGGGAGTGACTGTTTATGCAGTGGGCTGGAACCTGCTAAGATCTTAACCTTAGATGCGTATATTTGCGATCTTTTCGCAATCGCATCTCTGAATCAGCCCCATTATGTGCTGTTCGAATTTATGTGAAATCCCGCAGATTGGAATTTAGGAGTTGCGAGTCAAACAGGGGCAGGACTGTGTTCCTCCCACCAAGCTCATATCGCAAATCCAGGCCATTCGGGTCTTGGATTTTTTTTATCCGTACATCGGGTTTTGGGTTCTTTATAAGACAACGTCAGTTGCCATTTTAGTGCTGTTTATGATCGTCTATTTACAGACACCCTATTGATTAATAATACAGTGTAGCATCACAAACAGGTGCAAATTTCACCATTTCAGCACTTTTTGTTAATATTTTTAATTTAAGAAATTTGTGTTCCAAACCAAAACCAAAATATGATAAATATTTAGAACCAAAACCTGGGGGTCGGCACTCATCTCTATCTGATTGTGTTTTTAAAGTGTGCATTCATACAACAGACAAGGGAAAG
>WWET01002018.1:39597-68279 GCA_011038615.1 Limnodynastes dumerilii
TATATACACACACACACACACACACTTACTTTTACATATATACACACATACACATGCATAAAACACACACACATATATTTATATAAATGTATGACACATCTTGAATATTACACACAAAAAATGTACATGACACACACACATAAACACACATATACACACATACATATATATAAAGCAGCTCTGTGTACCGGCCCAGCCCCCCAGCAGCCCATCTGGCATTTGCCAGAACTGCCAGATGGCCAATCCAATATCATGCAGAAAAACTTCAAGTCAGCTGGCGTGTACGCTCTCCACTTCATTAGGCACAGTAACTGCTGCAACAAGACGAGTCTATCTGACAGCTGTTTAGTTAACAACCCTAACAGACATATGCATATTTTGTACGTTAACCTCAGTAACGAAGGCTAGCATATGCAATTTGGAATCCTCCCTTATGCATCTCGGAATAAAGGAAACCTCACGCATTTCTACCCACGTATGTCTGTACATGTGGAAGAGAGGATTATACGTAAGGCTTGGCCTGGCCCTTACTGGATGATTAGCATAACTATTCCCACCTACCATGCATATCTCGTACACATGGTAAGCCTACCCTAACCTTCCCCTTCTTTGAGTCCTAAAGCTAACCCTCATTGTTCTGCTGCCTAACCCTCCCTGTCCTGTAGCTTAAGCCCAACCCTCCATTCCCCATAACTTAACCCTAACATTTCCCTTCTGTGAAAGGAATTTGCTGATAGGTAGCTACTATGTGTATATGTCATAAGGGTCATGATTTCTACACTGAAAGCTTCATATTTAATAAAATTATCTGGTTACCGCTAGAGAAAAACATTGATAGCTTCCCCACAAGGCCATTTCTAGGGACAGACAAGCCTTATTATCCACTCCTTCTGTTTGTCCAACCAACCTTATTGCCCCTCCTTTTGTGTGCCAAGCCAGCCTTATTGCACTTTCCTTCTGTGTTTCCAACCAGCCTTATTGTCTCTTCCTTCTTTGTGGCCAGCCAGTCTCATTGCCCCCTCTTTGTCCACCCAGCCTTATTGCCCCTCCTTCTGTGTATAGCCAGCATTATTGCCCCTCCTTTTGTGTGCCCAGCTAGCCTTAATGCCCCCTCTTTATTTGTGTCCAGTCAACCTTGTTGTCCCCACCTTCTGTTTGTCCAAACAGTCTTATTGCCCCCTCATTGTGTCCAGCCAGTCTTATAGTCTCTACTCCTGTGTCCAGTCAGCCATATTACCCCCCATTTATATGTGTCCAGTCAGCCCTATTGTCCTCTTCTTCTGTTTGTCCATCCAACCTTATTACCCCTCCTTTTTGCATGCCCAGCCAGCCTTATTGCACCTTCCTTCTGTGTTTCCAACCAGCCTTATTGCCACTCCTTTTGTGTGCCCAGTCAGCCTTTAATGCCCCTTCTTAATTTGTGTCCAGTCAGCGTTATTGTCCCCTCCTTGTTTGTTCAAACAGTCTTATTGTCCCCACTCTATGTTCAGCCAGTCTTATAGCCCCTCTTTATGAGTGCCTACCAAGCCTTATTGTCCCGCCTGTGTACAGCCAGCCTTATTGCCCCAACTTTCATTTTGTGCAGTCAGCCTTATTGTCCCTCCTGTGTCCAGACACCCTTATTACCCCCCACTTTATTTGTGTGCAGTCAGCCTTATTGACCCCTCCTTCAGTTTACCCAGTCTTATTGCCCCCTCCTACATTGTCCAGCCAGCCTTATTGTCCCCACTTTATTTGTGTCCAGTCACCTTATTGCCCCCTCCTTGTTTGTTTGTCAACCAGAATTATTGCCCCTCCTTTTGTTTGCCCAGCAATCCTTATTGCCCCCTCCATCTGTGTCCAGCCAGTATTATTGCCCCCTCTTTATTTGTGTCCAGTCAGCCTTGTTGACCCCACCTACTGTTTGTCCAAACAGTTTTATTACCCCATCATTGTGTCCAACAAGTCTTATAGCCCCTTCTTTATGTGTGTCCACCCAGCCTTATTAACCCTACTCATGTGTCCAGTCAGCCATACTGCCCCTTCTGTGTCCAGCCAGCCTTATTGTTCCTCCTTCTGTGTCCATCCAGAATTATAGCCCCTCTATATGTATCCATTCAGCCTTATGCACTTTTCATGTGCAGCTTCCCACTCCCCCATTCCAAATCCCCATTCCCAAACTACTTTCTAAAGCAACTCTATAATAAACTTACCTTTCCTGCGTCTCCTGGCTCTCTCCTCTGCTCAATTCTATGAGCGACTATATTCTTACTCAGAGCTGTCTCTCAGTGTTTTAGAAGTGCCGATATGCCATACCGCTGCATACCGGCCCACTTCGAGCACTGAATATAAATATATATAAAAAGAACACATATAAAACACAATAAAAATAAATGATGGAGAATAAATAAAATAAATGATAATATAAAATTAATAACTTAAAAAAACTGAAACCCACATACAAGCCTTACCTCTTTTAAGGCCTGATTCACAGTTAAGAATATGTGTGGTTTTAGGTGCGAATATTTAAGAAGGGATATACTGCACATGCATAGTAACTTTTATATACTATCTACGTTGGACTTAGGAACGCAAATTATGTGATTCAACTGTACGAACCTAATGTTGCTAGTTTCGTAGTAACCTAAAAACCAGGGGAGTCGCCTTCCTACTAGTTTTGTATATTTAAGAAACTAACGCGTTCTTGAGTGTGAATCAGACCCTTAGTCCCCAAATTCCAATTTAATGATTTTGCTAAAACCCTCAGGATATAAGGTTCGTAATTTATGAATCCAAATAGCCTCTCTAATACATTCATTTTCATTATGATTCCTCCTCTTTGGGTCACTTTTATTTACTTATTTTCCTTATTATTTGCAGTAGAGTCAGATCACTATTGGGTGATACCTGAAAGGGTTTTTATTAGGCTTTTAATCGAGACATTACAGCTGTGTTCTAAGACGTCTAACATATTGTGAGATTTGGCGACAGCAACTCAATAAAAACATGACATTTTCTGTTACAATTAACAAAAGATTTTATAGAAAATATCTCTTCAGTGATTGATGATTTAAACATTACTGTTTATTTAAGTTTATGGGAGCAAGTTAGACAATGTGAATTTCCACATTTGTAACTTCTCTATATGTTTAAGGAGTAGAAGAATTAGATTGCTTTTGTTCTGTTTGATAGAAAATTGGGGCAATGGGGTAGATCCAGAACTACGTTTGCCGTACGTTTATTCGCGTAGCGTATTTTCGTGTGCGTAAATTCTATACACTCCCCTAGGCACACCCCTTGAATGTACGTATTTTGTCAAGATACGCTTTCCAAACCCTACCTTAACTTTTGCCAAAGTAACCGCACACGTACGTATGGGCAACACGAATTTACGCAGCTAAGCACGCCCATACTGTACACTTTAAATACAAACCCCCGCCTACTTAACGTAATTCAGACGTATTTTGGACTCACGTAAAATTGGCACACCCACACGTCAGTATTTAAGTGACACATACGAGACTGGCCCCAACGTTCACATTTACACTACGTTACGACGCGTATTTTCTATGGTGCGAATGCGCAGTACTTACCAAAACGCGATTTTACATGTCCGCCACGCGTAAATTCGCTCACAAGCGTTGTTCTGGATCTGGGCCAATGACATTTCTGAGATTTTTTTTTGCATTTTGAAAAACAACATAAGGTTTGGTAGAAAGATTATTCTTAAGGAAAGGGTCTAGTAGAAGAGTTTTATTCTTTCTCTTTAATATCTTAGGGCCGTATTCAGAGATCCGTTTTTGAGGGGAGGATTGGGAACTGCTCATGCGTAGTAACTTCGGGGCTGATCCAGAGCTACAGCGGCCGCACTAGTTACGGCGGCCGTATGAGTAAGAACGGCAATTCTGCCGTTCTGCGCATGCGCCGGTAAGATGTTGCCTGGCGTGGTTAGGGAAACCCGATGCGTAACATTGGGTAATTACGCCGGCCACAGGGGGGAGTGTCGGGGTAGCGCTCCAGAGCTACGCTGGCTGTGCTTACGGGCAGCGGGCCAGCGTAGCAATGGATCAGCCCCTTTATGTACATAGCTTATGTTGACTACACACCCAAGTGCTTGTGAATCGCACTTGGGGACATACGCATGGAAATCAGACGTATGGGAAAATTTACATAACAGTGGGAGGAGGGAGGCATTTAAATGAACGCACGGAGGCACGATTACCAAGAATCGCACGGACGAAGCACATATACACACGTAAGTACACACAGAAAGAACAGAGTGTTCTAGGGACTCGTAAGTCACCGACTGCATGTCCGGGAGAGGAGAGTGTCCAGGAGAGGGGAGTGTCCGGGAGAGGGGAGTGTCCGGGAGAGGGGAGTGTCCGGGAGAGGGGAGTGTCCGGGTTGTTGGTGGGTGTTTCCTTGCTCCGTCCATGCGTATAATTGCATTAAAAAAACAGGTCTCTGAATACGGCCCTTAGTGATTTTCTCTGAAAAATTATTATATGTAATTTTCCTATCATTAACCTCCATTTTACTGTTAGAATGTTGTTTGGATATCAGAAGAGTTTTCCTATCTATATTTTTATTGATTCAACATGGGTCTGCTCTAAGAACGAGTAAGGAAAAGATTATAAGATTATAATTTATCAGTAGAGCCTTAGGGCCAGATTTACTAAGCTGCGGGTTTGGAAAAGTAGAGCTGTTGCACATAGCAACCAATCAGATTCTAGCTGACATTCTCTAGTACGTAATAGGAAAGTGAGAGATATAATCTGATTGGTTGGTTTTCCAAACCCGCAGCATAGTAAATATGGCCCCTAGGACACCACGAAAGGCCCACCGACCTGGCTTCTGAATCCTGTGTCTGGTGAGGAAGTGTCTAATGGGTCCAATCACGATTCAAATTAATGAAACGGTTGCTTGATTATTTGTATATGATGATTGTTAATGTAAAACATAAGCTTATTCTGTTTTCAACTAAATTACAAGCCTCTTAATTGTTTTAATCATTTGCAAACATAGTAAAGAACAAAGAATAATTGTCTAATATATAGAATTTTATTGTTAACTCATTTGATAACATATAGATACATTTCATTCTAACACTGTCACTTTCGATGATAGATAACTGTGATAGACTGGAGGACACCTTTCTCTTACTAGAAGAGGTGTCTGAGGTTGTAGAATGTAAAGTACGGTAAGTAGTTCATCATGATTTTGTGCCAGAGACATAGCCAAACATATCTGTTGTTTGTGCCAGTAAGATCATTGATGAGATTGCACCTCTTCATAAGAAGCTTGATATCAATCAAAATATGTTTAAAATTCAAGTGAAAACTCTCCCACTAAATTAATTGAAAAGCTATAAACCTCCATTCACTTCTATTATTTCTATATTTACATGCCGCCACTTCTAAATGGCCATACCGCCACTTTCCACTTCAACCACTGAGTTCAACCCTACAGCAACCACAAACAACAATACCACCAAGAGGAAGGCCAAAAAGAGGCTCCAGCCCTGCAAAAAAGGCAAAAAAATTAGGAAATAGAAATTAATTGTAGTCAAAAAAGAAAAGTAACCCAAAAATTTTTATGCAAACGCATAATTTAATCATTATAATTGTCAACTGGCTACAATATATGCTACCTAAACATACAAAGTCAAATAAATAGCAAATCAAATTCACTACATTTGGGGTTTTTTTGGGTCCAAGGATTAAAAAAGATTACCTCACATACATATAGTCTGAAGTTTACTTAGTAGTGTCCCTTTAATAATTTATAAAAGATGAAACGTTAAAAAAAAAAAAATTAAGCTAACTTCATTAAAGACCATCGTTTTTAAAATTGTCACCTTATTAAATTAAGCAACTATGTAACCATGTAGCTTTATATCATTGTAATTGTACAAAAATGCGTTATAAAAATGATAGGCTTAGGTGTCTATATGCTTTAAACCATTGAAAACATCAGTGTTTGATGTATTCAAACATAACATTTTAACATCATATGTTGAATGTTCATTTTTAACATATAATTTAATCAAATTAAACATATTTAAAATAAACACTTACATACGTCCAAAGATACAAAGCTCCTATAGACCTATACAAAGTGTAAGTTAACAATTCACAGCAAAGAAGGACTTTGTAAGGCAACAAATAGCTTTATAATAAATAAATGAATGATCATTACAAGTTCCAGGTGTGTTGTTAATCGGCCCAGTTGCCTGTGTTGTTTCTTTTAATAACAACCTAGGGGGCTACGCATAACAAGGGCCACGAATGTTCGGATTGCTATTTACATGGACAAAAACTCTGCCTTAACTTTTGCTTGCACAACTTGTGTTTACAATCATGCTGCGTAACCGGGGATCTATCGTAAGTAAGTACACATGCCCTTACTGTACAATTAACCTTCTGTGAAACGCCCATTTCCATATTAGCCTATAATAATGCGCGCTCGTGAATAAGAAATACATGCCTGAAGATCACTCGTAACTTGTTATGATGCTTAAGTTCATTGCCCACACATGCGCAGTACTAATACTTTACCTACTTACACAGTGATGTACGTAAATTGCCTGCAGTTATTAAGTCTGGATCAGGTCCCATGACCATAAAGTAAAAAAAAAAAAAAAGGGGTAATTCTTCTAATTCTGTTTATGAAGATTTTTGGGACTTTTTTTTTACATATTCCTCCTCTATCCCCTCCCCTTACTCTAGGACTTTGCTCTAAGTCTCTTCATCTTCTTTGGGATTGGGAATTTAGGAAAAAGAATCTGTTCCCCAATTTTTATCACATTGCAGTAGTTATAAGGTCTAATCTTCTTTGTACACAAAGGGCCTGATCCAGACCTACGCCAATGCGCTGTGCTTAGTAAAACACAGCGTATTAGCGTGCACTCTCCCCGACACTCCCCCTGTGCCAGCATATTTTCCCTCGCTTACGCCGGCTGAAGGCTACCCTAACTTCAGCCGGCCTAAGCAAGGGAAAATACGCTCACACAGGAGCGTTTGGCCACAAACCCCTCCCTCCCTCATTACACTAACTCCCCCCGCCCACCTACACTAACCTGAACGTAGTAACGCTGGGGGACGCCCCCTCCAGCATTACTATGGTGCTGCTATGGACGCCCGATCCATGATGGAGCGTTCCCGTGGCTATGCCGGGCAACATCTGCCCAACGCATGCGCAGATCGGCTTTTAAGCCTAATCTTACGCTGCTGGCTGGCTTCTTAAAACCAGCTAGCGTAGGTCTGGATCAGGCCCAAAGACACCAGAAATAGATATAGATACAATAGATAGATAGATATGAGATAGATAGATATGAGATAGATAGATAGATAGATAGATAGATAGATAGATAGATAGATAGATAGATAGATAGATAGATAGATCTGGTTATCCCAGTTAGTATGTCTGAAGGTGACAGTTGTACAAAGTGTATGTAAGTAATGAGTAACTGCAATGGTTTGTAGAGTTCACGAGAGCCTACTATTGTCCACAAACAAAGCCTTACCAGATTGAGACAACATTGTTGTACTACGAGTTCTGTTCGCTTTTATGGTCTTACCTGTATCCTTCAGAAGTAAATTAGCTCTACAAATGTCTAAGGTATATAAATATACATAAGAAAGATATATAGCAGCTAGAGATGAGCAGCGACCTCATGTTTTGGTTATAAACCTTCGGCATGTTTTATCAAAAAAAGCTTAAATGTTTTGGTTTGTTTCGGTTTTTGATCCGGATTTCTTAAATTGTGTAACTTGCACCTGTTTGTGTTACTACATTGTATTATTAACATCAATAGGGTGTTTGTAAATATATATAATATATAACGATAGACAGCACTAAAATGGCAGCTGACGTTGTCTTATTTAGGATCAAAAACCAGAGATTTGGCAAAAAAAATCTGGGATCTGAATAAAGAGAAATCATGTTTTGTCTCAATTTGTGCGGAAGAAACCGAGTCACGCCCCTAAATTCAGATCTGTCAGATTTCACACAAGTCGAAGCACTTACAATGGGTTAGATCCATGCGAGGGTCTGTAAGGAAAGCAAATAAAGGAGGAAGGAGGAATACAATGGTGCGTGCAACTGCCTAGCATGGAGGGCTGTGTATGTACACAGAGCAGCCAATCACAATGCAGCAACATTCCCTTTCCCCAGCGACCCAAAGACAAGTGCCGGGTACTACATGGTAAAGTATAGTGGAAATAGTGGTTATGCTTTGTGCATGACGGTTATGAATGAAATTACCTTCAATTATATATATATATATATTCCCTTATTGTATTTTTAAGGTTAATGGCCTGAAATAGATTGTGGAGTGTCCTCCCCTTAGACATGCCCTGTGGCTGGTGCAACTGTCTTACCGTAAAATGTACCTACTTATGTCTACGTTTCGGTCTAGATCAGCTGTAATTGTGTGAGCCCTGCCTTACTGTCAAGGCCGGATTATCCATGGGGCGATCGGGGCGGTCGTCCCTGGGCCCCCACACACAAAGGGCCCCCACAAACTGCAGTTACAGAGGATGGATGTCAGTGATTGGTGACATCCTCCTTTTAAGCACAGTGTATCGCAGCCGTCGTCATATTTTGGCAGCTGCGATAGTGTGCTTAAGAGGAGGATGTCAATCACTGACATCCCCTAGCCGGGGTGCAAGGGGAGAGCAAGGAGGCGGAGCCTTCACATAGTGCTCCTGCCCCCTGCCTGTACAGAGCTGGCTGTGCTATGCACAGCCCCTGCTCTGTTTACAAGACACCACGTGACCTAAAAGGCTGACTAGACGGAAATAAATAGGGGGCAATTTTGCTGTATGTTAATGTGAAGCAGGGGCCACCCACGATTTAGTTGCCCAGGGCCCCCACAGACCTCTGCTTACTGTACATTGACTAGGTCCCCTACCAGAAAAACATCTCTCTCAGCAGGGCCGTCACATACAATGGGCACTCTGGGCGGCTTCCCAGGGCCCCATGAACATAAGGCATTTCAGACTGACAGCACTGGACCACCCAGTCTTTATTGCAAGGCATCGGAGCCGCCGCTTAGATCCCTGACACTGTGCATTTGAAAACTATGGACTCCAAAGCCCAAGATCCAGTGAAAGATAAGTTTGATTCCTGTAAAAGGCCTTATTTGTGAGGAGCTTGTAGCTTGTATGTTCTCCCCGTGTGTGTGTGGGTGTGTACCAGTTTCCTCCCACCCACCAATAAACATGCTGGTAGATAAAATAGTTTAAATTGACCCTAGTGTATGTGTATACTGTATGTGTGCATAAGAATGTGACATGGAATGTTCTGTAATCTCTTGTATCATAACTCAAACATCTATGGGTCCATGTTTGTCAATCATAATAATGACAGCGATGAGTTATGCCTCCATAATGAGCCAGAGGGCCGTTACTTAATGAATATAAGTCAATACAAGATAAGCACGGTGGCTCAGTGAGGTCAGAAGTTCAATTCCCGAACTAGGCCTAATCTGTGTGGAGTTTGTAAGTTCTTGTCACATGTGTTAGGAGACTGCTCACCAGGGCGCGGAGTCTAACCAGAGTTCTGGTGTTCACTGGAGCCCCTGATGGTGGGGACAGTCTGGGCTGCAGAACAAGGCAGGTCTTGGCCCCCGGCGGACAACTCCTAAGCGTGCGGGTGAGACACAGAGACAAACAGATAGAAAATACCAGTGTAATAGGACACCACAACGACAGACAAACTGTGATACAGACAAAGTTTTGGCAGACTGTCGTACATCGGAATCTATTGCAGAACTAAGGTGAATAAAAGAACAGGAGCGAGGATGAAAGTCCCAGACACAGTAGAATGGAGAGATCTTGGTGGAACAGCGTGTGGCGCTATTATACAAAAATTCGGTCCAGGCTAAATTTTTAACCTAATTGTCTTGGAGCTTGGACACATAACATCGTAAATACTGCTCCAAGGATTGATTGACTCTCTCCGCCTGGCCGTTGGTTTGAGGATGATAGCCAGAGGAGAGACTGATCTTGATCTGAAGCAAGGTGCAGAATGATCTCCAAAATCTTGCAACGAACTGGGAGCCTCAGTCTGAAACTATGTCGATCGGTAGACCATGGAGTCTGAAGATCTGTGAGACAATCCTGCGTCGTGTCCAAGCTAAGTAACATGGTTTCAGTCCGCGGATTAGAGAAGCATGTTAAAGAAGCTGTTATAGCTGATCCAATAGTTTTAACCGACTGCCTACCTCGAATAAAGCCCAAATGGTGTTCTGTGAGTATAGAAGGCATTATTGATTGCAAACTGTGGCCAATTATCTTTCCCGAAAGCTTGTAATCAACACTGGTTTGAGAAATGGGGCTTATATGATTCAACATTCTAAGGGTCTCTATCAGGCTTGGGATGAGAGAGGTGAAAGCTAAGTTAAAGGGTAGGTTGGTTGATCCCTCCAAAAAATTACACAGCTCAATCAAAAATGGAACAAGCTCTGGTTGCAATAATTTTTAATATTCGCCTGATAGTCCATCCAGGCCTGGGGCTTTATGTAACTGGAGTAAATGGCCTTATTCCTCAGTTATTACTTAACCTAGGAACATTTGCCATACCACCTCCAATAAATACAATACTACTGCCAGAAAGAGAGAAAGTTTAATGTATATTCGAATAGAAACACTCAAGATCTATGCAAACATTTAATAAATGCACAATTATATACTATATTACTTACATGAACACATAGACGCAAAGACAAAGCTGTGATAAGGTTTCAGGCGTCAGCTGATAACAATATAACGTCATTACTGGTCTTTATTTTTTACCTTGAAACATTGTTACATGTAAGAATGTAACATGGAATGTTCTGTAATCTCTTGTATCAATAAAACATCTATTGGTCCATGTTTGTAATTCGTAATAACAATGACAATGAGTTATGTCTCAAAAATGAGCCAGAGAGCCATTAAAAATACAAATCACTGAGGACCATTAATAAGTGTGATAAGATCTAGAGGCTGGGGATGGCTTGAGGCTAAATCTTTCTACCTTCCCCTCCTCAAGGAGACTATTTAAGGCATAATACAAGACATCCACTCAAACTGGTTCTGCTGGTAACAGGTGGAATTGATCTACTTATTTTCAGCATCGAGGATCCAGGCAGAGAAAGCATAGCATCGAGGAGGAGCCATCGCTGCCAGAGAGAGAATTCTTGCTACTGGTAAGGTGAATGGAGTATGGGGGTGAATGAAGTGAGAATGGATAGAAGGGGTTGGTAGAGTATGAAGAGAGTGTGAGTGGGATGTGTATGGTGTAAAGACTGTAAACTCAAGATGGACTGGTGCAGTTCAACTATGGTAAACTGTGGGAAAAGGTGGGTGAATTTGTGTAACAGGGTGGTTAATTTAGTTAGTCTGTTGGGGGAGAGGGGTTGATTTAGCTTTGTAAGAGGGGCTTTTTAGTTAACTGAAGGGAGAAACTTAGGTGAGAACTAGATACACCTTAGTTAACATATCTTTAGGGTTGTATCCTTGTGGGTTGCAGGTTGAGCCCTTCTATCCCTCTCTGAGGGCATTTCTGATGTCTTAATCCATCAGTAACTTCACTTGTTTTGAGGAATGGCTTTGACTTAATTCGGATTTATGTTTCACTTCAAATAACATCCCGGTCTTATAAATACTTGTATCATTGTAGAGAAGATTAATGGCGACACACTGGCTTCCCCACTTCTGGCAACTTTCCTTGCATTTGCCCCCATCCTAGGAGCTTCCATCCCACCAGGAAAAAGTATGTAGAGGGAGTAAATGGAAATATATGAGCTGATCTGGAAGCCTGCCCTAGTAGTACATATTTGGGTATCCAGGCTATAGTCTCTACTAACTTTCATGACTTCTCCCTCTACACCAGACCTGACCAACCTGAGGCGCTGTGGTGTTCTGAAACTACAACTCCCAGCATGCTTTGTAGGTTATCAGTGGGTGTGGTTTCTTTTTCAAAAGGGCCATTTCATACCTCTCAATTACGAAAGTTCTCCTAAATTGATTGCTTTAGCCTCGAGGAGGACAAGCAATTGATTATTCCCGGAGCAAAGACTGCACAGTGAATGGTGAGTATTTCTCCTACCCTAACCCTCCCCTTTTATTACCCTAACCCTCCATTCTCCGCAGCCTGTCCCTAACCCTCTCTTCCCAGCAGCCAGACCCTAAAACCCCCCTCCCCGTTGCCCTACCATAAGACCTTCCTTCCCACAGCCTGACTCTAAGATTCCCCTCCCTGCAACCTGATCCTAAAAGTCCCATACTCGTAACCTAACCCTAAGACTCCCCTCCCCACAGCCTGATCCTAGTTCTGTCCCTAGTATTCACCCCCGGCAGTGCGGCGGGTATAGTGTCCGGCGGTGCAGTGGGTGTAGTGTGCAGTGGTGATTTCTGAATGAATGAGTAAGCATCCTGAACGGCATGCTTACACATTCATTCTTAAAAGTTTTGCAATAATAATATTTTCAAAACAAAGGCAGACAAAAATCGGCTTTCAGCTGGTTTCTAAAATACTATTTTCAGGCCACAGACTTTAACCGGGTGTCATCTATGCCTATGCAGGTAAGCATGCTGTGACTTGTAGTGTTACACCACTTGAAGAGCCAAAGGTTACCAGGCCTGCTCTACAAGTACTGAGAACACTGAAAAGAAAATTTATACATGAAATACAAAATCAAAATGAATTGGAATTTTCTTGTAACTTTTTTTTTCTTGAAGTTAAATGGTGCTTCAAACCGGGTGTGGGTCCCCGCATAGAAAACCTGAATTTCGAAAATTCAGTTTCCTCCCAGCCAGTTGCGAACTGGCTGGGATTCCGATATGCCTCGAGGAGGCATTGCAATTGATCCACGGAGCACTGAGCTTTCGGTGCTCCGAAAACTTTGTAAAAATAGTCCCCCATTACTTTCCCTAATTCTTACCCTAACCCTCCCCTCTCACTACCCTAACCCTAACCCTCCCTTCCTGGCAGCCTGACCCTAACCCTCCCTTACTTGCAGCCTGACCCTAACCCACCATCTCACGCAGCCTGGCCCTAACCCTTCCTCCCCTGCAGCCTGACCCTAACCCTCCCTCCCCTGCAGCCTGACCCTAACCCCCCATCTACTGCAGTCTGAACCTAACCCTCCCTCCCCTGCAGCCTAACCCTAACCCTCCCCTACAACCTGACCCTAACTCTCCCTACCCCAAACAGATAGTTTACTCACCTGTCCCTGGTCTGGAGATAGCAGCGACGGAGGGATATCGCTAATTGCGAAAGTGGATGGGTGAAGTATGCCGAACGGCATACTCACCCATTCATTAAAAAAAAGTCTAAATTGGTAAGCATTTGAAAAAGGGACTTCGGAAAAGGATCTTTCAGATGTCCCTTTTTCGCATTTAACATGTTCTAACCGGAGATTGCAACCGCTTCAAACCAAAGGAGACTGATAGTAAAACATTTGTTATTCCATACATTTTTTAGGGTTGTAAATAAAATCTGCTAAATATTTAACGCACCAATTATTTAATTATGGCGTAAAGGTCTAGATTGTCTGATGATTGCACTTAAAGTTCAAGTCTATTGCACAGAACTCGTATTTTTAGATGTAATATATATTGATGACACAAGATGGCGCTTGTTAAATTGTGTGCATTAATATAGAGGTTAAGGGATATATTATTCAGGGTTGCCTAATCTCCCAGAATATCCGTGAGACCACCATTCGGGAATCTGTCCCTATATACTGAGACAGCAGCCAAATCTCCTTCGATGGGCTTGAGGCTGTGATATTATACAAATCATGGCCTCAAGCCCCACCCAGCGGCGGATTGGTCATAGGCCTTACCGGGAAATTTCCCGGTAGGCCGAAACACTTTGGAGTCCGGTCAGGGACCGACCATTATATTTTTTTTCCTTTTTTTTTTTCTTATAACATTATGAATGAAAGTACAGATAGCAGGGGGTGGCGCTTCAGAAAGCGGTTTATGTCATTAAGCTCCACCCCCAGACCAGCATCTGTTTCTCCCCTTCAAGATCCCCAGAGGGAAGAACTAGAACGTCAGGAACCTTGATATTTATAAAGCTTTTACAACAGAAAAATGTAGCAACCAATCTTAATTTTAGCTATTTTTCTTGTACATTCTAGAAAATAGCCGCTAATATATTATTGGTTGCTACAGGAAACGCCTCCAGTTTAACGGCTGTATTCAAAGAACCATTTTTTTAATGTATGCAATTATACGCACGCCTGGAGCAAGGAAACGGAATCTTTATCAGGGTTGCCGACATTCTATTTCTTCCCTCCTGGAGATTTAAACCATTAAATCATTTTCTGGCTGGTAGTTTTATTTCTGGTAAAAGCAGACATTTTGTAGCCTACATATTCCCTTCAATATCATGTATCTTTGCCTCAAACATTGTAAGAGATAAAAAGATAGACCATAGATTTTCAAATAACTATTAGGTTAGGTGAAAAGATGTAAAGAATGTCCGCAGGGCTCTCCGGACAGGATAGAATGTGGTTACGCTGGAATCAGTGACAAGGAATGTCTATCCAGGGGCTGCTGCTTTGACTCGAGTATTTCTAGTGTTAAATGGTGCTTCAAGCCAAAGGCCGATGGTAAGACATTATGATTTCTCTAATGTGTGGGTATATCATAGGGGAATTAGAAGATGTCGTATGATTTTATGCACAAAGGAACTAAAACTAGTTCTAAATTTGTTCTACATGGCGTTTTTTTGAATGAACAACCCCTGACCTGTCTGTTTACACAACAGAGAGCCTGATTTAAGTTGACATACATTTTCACACCACAAGATGGCGCTTAAAGTATATGTATTAACGAAAATTCTATTCACAAAATACTGATCACTTCATTTACAGAATATGCAAATATTCATGTATTATTCATCTCCGGCATTGATTACTGCAATACTCTCCTTATTAGAATCCCACATTTTAAAATTACCCCAATACATTCTATATTGCATGCAGCAGCTATAGCAATATTTTGGTTTTCCATACGTTCTATTTCATATTCTACACTCAACTGAGAACATATTTGAGAAAGTGAATTTTTAAATGTTTGTGTATGTAAAAAATGTCACCATTATAGCTGTAATTTTCATGTTATGGCTCAGAACATGATAGCTAAAATTCAAATTGGTTGCATAAGCTCTTGAGGTTTCGTACCTTTAGAGGGAATAGTTGCTTTAATGCTTTTCATCCCCCAGAATTCCATTGGGATAATATCTAAAACAGAATTACTTGAGTCAGATAAAATTTTTCCTACCACAATGCTTTTCTGTGACACGGTGGAGAACCTAGATTGTAGCCTATTACAAAACCGTTAAAACTTTGCTTACTTACTATTTAGCAGCTGCCTGCTTCCTGCAGAGATTAAACAATGGAATTGATGTCGTTCATTCAATTTACGAGTTGAGTCATACACTATAGCTGTAGGACATTTTGAACTCGTATTTTTAGATGTAATATATATTGATGACACAAGATGGCGCTTTTTAAGTTGTGTGCATTAATATAAAGGTTAAGGGATATATTATTCAGGGTTGCCTAATCTCCCAGAATATCCGTGAGGCCACCATTCGGGAATCTGTCCCTATAGCCTGAGACAGCAGCCAAATCTCCTTCGATGGGCTTAAGGCTGTGATATTATACAAATCATGACCTCAAGCCCCGCCCCCTGTTTATCAATACTGAAAATCCACTCCCCATAACATTATGAATGAAAGTACAGATAGCAGGGGGTGGCGCTTCAGAAAGCGGTTTATGTCATTAAGCTCCACCCCCATACCAGCATCTGTTTCTCCCCTTCAAGATCCCCGGAGGGAAGAAATAGAACGTCAGGAACCTTGATATTTATAAAGCTTTTACAACAGAAAAATGTAGCAACCAATCTTAATTTGAGCTATTTTTCTTGTACATTCTAGAAAATAGCCGCTAACAGGAAACGCCTCCAGTTTAACGGCTGTATTCAGAGAACCATTTTTTTAATGTATGCAATTATACGCACGCCTGGAGCAAGGAAACGCCCACCCACAACCCCGACACTCCCCTCTCCCGGACGTGCTGTCGGTGGCTTACGAATACCTAGACCACTCTGTTGTTTACGTGTGTATTTACGTACGTATATGTGCTCTGTCCGTGCGATTCTTTATAAGCACTTCTCCAAGCGTTCATTTAAATGCCTCCCCCCACCCACTTTTATGTAAATTTTCAAGTACGTATTTCTACGCCGCCCATCCTCACGTATGTCCCCAAGTGCGATTCATATGCCCGTGTCTAAACGGGTGTCTATACAACGTAAATAAAGTTGCTACATGCGCAGTTAATCCGATCCTAAAAATACGCACACGAAAACGGAACTCTGAATATGGCCCTAAATCTTTAAAACTTCAGCAAATATAATGTTTGGTTTTTACAGAATTAAGGAATATTCGCTTATACAGGCTTGTTTGGATTGAGCACCTCATTGATAACCCATATTTTATCTGCTACAATCTAACTTTATTGAACTTTAGTTGAATCCTGTCAGGAGTGGGATTCTATATGATAAGCTCAATAAATGCTGTCCAGCCCATTAGTAGTAATGTGGGATCACTTTGCTCATTTGTAAGAATCTTTATCAGGGTTGCCGACATTCTGGACCTGATTCACACTTCTTAATCTTCTCAATCTTCTTAAAATAAGAACTTAAAGTTACTCCTGGGCAAAACCATGTTGTTTTCAGGGGGAGTCAAGTTAATTGTATTCTTTGCATGCAGGAATACAACTTTGAATTGCTTACTGAAAACAGATACTGACCAGCTTTACTATCACACTGTTATTTGGACTTGGGATAAGAGCTACTTGTGAGCAACTTGTCAGTTCACGTTGCCCAACACATCTCTTGTTTCACCTTCTCCAAGCAATGCTTCTGCCAGGAAACAATTGACATTTTCAAAAATAACCACTGGTGATGGGGGGCCTGATTCAGAGGCTGAAGATAAGAACTTAAAGTTACACCTGGGCTAAACCATGTTGATTTCATTTCAGGGGAATTTCATTTGTTGCAACAGTATTATAGTTAAAAGGTGATGTTTCCCAGCTCAAGTCTAATTAGCAGTTTAAAAGTGAAGCTGATCAGGTATCTGTGTGCAATAAGTAAAAGCAAAGCATTCTCCCTGCATGCATAGAATAAAATTAACTTGACTCCCCCTGAAATCAACATGGTTTTGCCCAGGTGTAACTTTAAGTTCTTATTTTCAGCCTCTGAATCAGGCCCTAAGTTCTTATTTTAAGAAGATTCTTAAGTGTGAATCAGGTCCTCTATTTCTTCCCTCCTGGAGATTTAAACCATGAAATCGTTTTCTGGCTGGTAGCTTTATTTCTGGTAAAAGCAGCCATTTTGTAGCCTACATATTCCCTTCAATATCATATATTTTTGCCTCAAACATTGTAAGAGATAAAAAGATAGATCATAGATTTTCAAGTAACTATTAGGTTAGGTGAAGAGATGTAAAGAATGTCCGCAGGGATCTTATGAATTAAACAGGGTAATTTTGGATAATAATCCTTTGCTGTGGTTACAGATAATGGTCAGTGCTCTGTGAACCCTCCGGACAGGATAGAATATGGTTACGCTGGAATCAGTGACAAGGAATGTCTATCCAGGGGCTGCTGCTTTGACTCGAGTATTTCTGGTGTTAAATGGTGCTTCAAGCCAAAGGCCGATGGTAAGTCATTATGATTTCTCTAAAGTGTGGGTATATCATAGGAGGATTAGAAGATGTCGTATGATTTTATGCACAAAGGGCCTGATCCAGAGCTACGAAATTGCTGTCCGACGGGCGAGCGTACGACGTTTTTTTGCGTATTTTCGTACGAAAATTCGCACCGCGCATGCCCAGTATGACAGCTTCCGGTCGGCTGGACGACATGAGCGTATAGCGGTCGTATGGTGTGCGAATTTTTCGCTCGAGGGGCGTGCGTTCAGTACGACGGTCGGCTGGGCGCTCGTTTTACAACAGGGAGGCGGGGATAGCCATTTAAATTGTACAGTATGGGCGTGCTAAGCCCGTACGCTCAGCGTATTATGTGCGAAAATTCGTACGCCCGACGGTCGTACCCAGTGTAGGGTATAGCCGCCGTAAGCAGGTACTTTACTATGGGAGTGTTAGGGGCGTGCATGTTTTTTTTGCACGGTCGAACGTACGCATTCGCCCGCCGTGCGAATTTTCGTAGCGCTGGATCAGGCCCAAAGGAACTAAAACTAGTTTTAAATTTGTTCTACATGGCGTTTTTTTGAATGAACAACCCCTTAACTGTCTGTTTACACAATAGAGAGCCTGATTTAAGTTGACATACATTTTCACACCACAAGATGGCGCTTAAAGTACATGTATTAACGAAAATTCTATTTACAAAATACTGATCACTTCATTTACAGAATATGCAAATATTCATGTATTATTCATCTCCCGCATTGATTACTGCAATACTCTCCTTATTAGAATCCCACATTTTAAAATTACCCCAATACATTCTATATTGCATGCAGCAGCTATAGCAATATTTTGGTTTTCCATACGTTCTATTTCATATTCTACACTCAACTGAGAACATATTTGAGAAAGTGAATTTTTAAATGTTTGTGTATGTAAAAAATGTCACCATTATAGCTGTAATTTTCATGTTATGGCTCAGAACATGATAGCTAAAATTCAAATTGGTTGCATAAGCTCTTGAGGTTTCGTACCTTTAGAGGGAATAATTGCTTTAATGCTTTTCATCCCCCAGAATTCCATTGGGATAATATCTAAAACAGAATTACTTGAGTCAGATAAAATTTTTCCTACCACAATGCTTTTCTGTGACACGGTGGAGAACCTAGATTGTAGCCTATTACAAAACCGTTAAAACTTTGCTTACTTACTATTTAGCAGCTGCCTGCTTCCTGCAGAGATTAAACAATGGAATTGATGTCGTTCATTCAATTTACGAGTTGAGTCATACACTATAGCTGTAGGACATTTTATGGATGACATCAGCTCCTTTGTCTGATCTCTGCAGGAAGCCGATAGCTGCTAAATGGTAAGTAAACAAAGTTTCAATGATTTCTGAAGCCCTCATGCAGGTGGGTCGCCATGCATGAAATTTCACACCATGGATAGAAGACTCCCTGTTTTTGGGAAAGGTTTAACTGCCATCGACTGTATATAACTGACCAGTGATAAGGAGCAGAAAACCAGGGCAATCAATCAAACTGTTTCTTATATAATCTAGCTTGCACTGTTATTCTGATTTGTAGCTTTGGTTCTGCATAGAGTAAACTCTGATTTACAAACTGTCAGTAACTGTGCTATAGTGAAGACATTTTGTAGCCTTCATGTATCTTTCAGTATCAGTCTATGTCTTGACCAAAAACATGTTTTAATAGATCTAATATTAAATAATGACATCCTATTGAATAGATATGGAAAAACATACTAAGTTAGGTAAAGAAATGTAGAGGAAATTCTGCCTAAGACAATTGTGCATTAAACAGTTTTGTCTTTGTCACAGATAATGCTCAGTGCTCTGTGAGGCCTCAGGACAGGATAGAATGTGGTTACGCTGGAATCACTGAGAAAGAATGTCTATCCAGAGGATGCTGCTTCGACCCAAGTATTCCTGTTGTTAAATGGTGCTTCAAGCCAAAGACGAGTAGTAAGATATTTTATGCTCTCTGTAGGTCTTTAGGACGAGGATGCTATACTTGTAATCTGAGGTGATTTCATGCACAAATTTATCATTGGCTTGAGCTAGTAAAGCAACTTTAGGCTCTCCAGGTGTTCTGAAACAAAACAAAAAAATCTAAATTTTTAGTAATTGAATTACCACTGATCTGTCTGCTTGCACAGAAGTGGCCACTTAAAGTTGCAATGCATTTCAACACCACATGATGGCGCTTTGTAAGATATGAGTTCTTACTAAGGGGAGTGGGGGTTATGGCAAGGGGACGTGGAGGCAAGAATTTAACTTGCTTCCAGGCGTTTTTTATAAGCTTATGCCAATGACCTACAATTTAAATATTCAGTAGATTTATAATACCCCGTTCACATTACCACCTAAAAGCCGGGGTTTTCATGAAATTGCCGGGTTTCATGAAAACCCCGGCTTTTTTTGCCAATCTGAACGCAAACCCCGGGTCTATCTAGCAGGGTTTTTGACGGCTTTTTCAATAGCCAGCTTTTTGCGTTCAGATTGAGCCAAAAAGCCGGCTATTTTCCCTGCTGCGGGCTTCTATAAAAAAAAATAAAAAAAAGCCGGTGCGTTCAGCTCAATCTGAACGCACCACTGTGAAATTTTCTAAATTCTGCCCACTGCCTAAAAAGCCGTCTTTTTAGGCAGTGGTAATGTGAACGCGGTATAAGAGACTGTTTCTTTCACGGTCTGGATTGCACTGTGTGAATAGAAGCTGCGGAACCTTTGGTTCTGTGTAAAGATTGCACATTCTTTTGTACAAGTCATAAGTAAAGGATCACAGTTTTTTTGGCGATTTGCGCATGTGCCTTCCAGATACTATGCACGGAAACCAGTTATGCCTGGAGTTAATCTCAGTGCCTAATGAGATCCGTAAAAGGACGCATATATTTGTGCTATTGTTGTTAAAGTACGTGTATACCTTGAAAACCCCGCCCATTTTGCCCTATTTAAATGCCCCCCCCACTTTACTTAATTTCCTACTTATGGAGTAACGGCACGCCCCTTATTATGGAACTCATTAGGCGCGGAGTCAACCTTCGTGCGTAATCGGTTTCAGTGCATAACATCTGGAGGATGCGTGTGCAAATTGCAAAAAAACGACAAGAATCGCACACAGCCTGCGTATATTTAGGTACGTTATTTAGTGTGAATCCAGTCCCATGGGGTGTTGAAAAATTGGAAATTTTTGTACTTTAAAAAGTGCTCAATGTAGTGAAAAGGAAGAACTTTCACACAATTTATAAACGCAGCAGACTCAGGTTTTCTTGTACCTTGTGTGATATTCAAGCAATGTCTGTCCACAGAACCTTAAAATATCACAAATACGACTTTCTGGCAATGTTTCCACAATAGTGCTATGTTTTAACAGCATCAAATGACTGTGTGGGATCCCCCCTGAAGAGAAGAAATTGTGGATATTCCGGGATCAGCGCTTCGGACTGTTACCAGCGTGACTGCTGCTTTGATTCCAGTATTCCTAATGTGGTCTGGTGCTTTTACTCTCTACCACAAGGTGTGTATTTATCATATGGAGATGAACAGAGGTACAAGAAGTTACTGACCTGTGTATGCTGGATCCTCCCTAGCATTGTGGACATATTTCATCCATTGTAGCCAACTAAATGTATTAAAGAAAAGTGCCTGATCCAAGTTTAAAAAGAAATTCCGTACGTTACCTGTACGATTCACAGTCACGCCCACACGTAAGTATTTACGTGACACATACGTGAATGGCCCATACGTTCACAATTACGCTACGTTACGGAGCGTATTTTCTATGGTGCGCATGCGCAGTACTTACACGTTACCTGTACGATTGGCAGAGCACAGTCACCGCGCCCGTGTCTTTGGCATGGCAGGTGGAGCTGCCCCTCCCCCCTTGTTTATGCAAAAAAATACATCAGGTGACCGTTCCGTTGCAGAAGTATAGATACGGCACATGCGCAGTACCTATACAGAGCTGAATTACGTGCACTATGTGCATAAATTATCTCTCTTTCTTAGTTCAGCCCAAAGTGTTGATTACTTTATGTAAGAGAATTTTCTATGATTTTGTTTATAATATATATTTATTTTACAAAATTTACACTTTAACTGTTTCAAATTTTAGTTGAATCCTATGGAATTTTGTCTGCTACACTCAATACACGATAGTATGTGCCAGTTTAGATTATGTCCGCTCCCTATGTCAGGGTTGGCGACTCTCCTGAAATTATCCTGGAGACTTCCGAAATTCGGGCATTTTGATCCCAGGAGAGCCGGCAAATCTCCTGCAATGGGCTTGTGGCTGTGATTTTTTGCAAATCATGGCCTAGAGTCCCACCCCCTTACCTAGCAACTGTACTGCACTTTACTGTAAGTCCTGGTGTCATTTGCGTCACCCCATCCCCAGTAACACTATGAATAGCAGCATGGAAGGACAGTGGGCGGGGCTTCAGGACACAATTTGCATAAATTACATCCTCAAGTTCCACCCCCACACTGGCATCTCTTTCTACCCTCCAAGATCTACTGAAAGGAAGAAATAAAATGTTGGCTACCCTGCCCTGTGTTGAAAAAACAAGTGACCTCGATTTGTGTGTCCGCGTTCCTAAAAAGTCCATTCACCATTTTAGATTTCCAATTTAACGCTTTCTAAGATTTATCAAATAAATCTTTGAAGGGATAATTTTCCCGAATTTTGGATTTTCGAGAACCATTTCTTAGAATGCGTATATTTGATTGTCATATCATAAGATTCATAAAAGTAGAACACCCAATCAGAGAGTCTCTTTATTGGTTAAACATGCACTATGGGCCGGATTCAGACCTACGATCCCTTTACGTTTCAACCCGTAGCGTATTTACGCTTTTGTCATTTTGTCCCCTAGGCACTCTTCTCGCTCGTACGTACTTTTGCCATTTTACGCTTTCCAAACCCTACCTTAACTTTTCAAAGCGTAACTCCTGTCGGCTGTAATGGCTGCACGTACTTACGCGCCTAAGCGCGCCCATACCGTATGATTTAAATGCCTCACCCCGCCTCCGAAGCGTATGTCCTATGGCTGACACGCCCCTTCGTTCGTAGTTACACTCTTGAAACTAGGCTGGTACGTACGTTCAGAGTCACGTGGCGTAACATCTGCTGCGCTCATACGCAGTACATACAAAATAGCGTTTTTACGTCTCCGGCTAGCGTAAATACGATAGCGGACGTAGCTCTGGATCTGGCCCTATATGTATTAAAACTGTGTTCTGATTGGTAGCTTTTGTTCTGCATCACGTGTGCAAACTTCGATTTACAAGCCAGAACTACGTTTGCCGTACGTTTATTCGCGTAGCGTATTTTTGTGTGCGTAAATTCTATACACTCCCCTAGTAACACCCCTTGAACGTACGTATTTTGTCAAGATACGCTTTCCAAACCCTACCTTAACTTTTGCCAACGTAACCGCAGTGATCCGCACACGTACGTATGGGCAACACAAATTTACGCAGCTAAGCACGCCCCTACTGTACACTTTAAATACAACCCCCGCCTACTTCACGTGTTTCAGACGTATTTTGGACTCACGTAAAATTGGCACGCCCACACGTAAGTATTTACGTGACACATACGTGAATGGCCCATACGTTCACAATTACGCTACGTTACGGAGCGTATTTTCTATGGTGCGCATGCGCAGTACTTACCAAAAGGCGATTTTACGTCTCCGCCACGTGTAAATTCGCTCTGAAACGTTGTGCAGGATCTGGGCCCCTGTAAGTAAATGACCCCAGTGAGGGAACCCCTTGGAGTCAAAGGCATATTGGTATATTGAAGAATATAGAGGCTACAAAGATGATATAAGAGGTCATCCTAGCGAATCTCTTGATTTCTGCCGGTCCTGCCTTGTCGGTCCAATCCAGTGGTCCAGTCCTGCCGGTCCTGTCTTGTCGATCCAGTCCAGTGGTCCAGTCCTGCCGGTCCTGCCTTGTCGGTCCAATCCAGTGGTCCAGTCCTGCCGGTCCTGTCTTGTCGATCCAGTCCAGTGGTCCAGTCCTGCCGGTCCTGCCTTGTCGGTCCAATCCAGTGGTCCAGTCCTGTCGTGCAACCTGGTGTCCAAGCTCAAGCAGTATCCAGCTAGCAATCCAGTCCTAGGGTCCAGTCCTGAGGTCCGGTCCCAAGGTCCAATCCGGAGTTCCAGTCCTGCGTGTCAGTCGGGGAACCCCAGCTGTCTCTAGTACCAGCTACTCCGGACCTGCTATCTGCTATCCAGCGGTCAAACACCTACAACGACTTCTTTTACCAACTACCACTTGGACTCTCTACCAACCATTGTGTGTCCAAGGAACCACTTGGCAACTAAGGACTTTCATTACAGTTCTATCTCAGAATCATCTGCCATGAACTCATATTTTCAGTGACTGTTTATTTACGGACTTTTACTTTCATCCAATAACTCTGTATGCTTCCTACTGTTATTAAACCCGCTCATTTCCACTTCAAATCAGCGCAGTTGTCTCAGTCCCTGAAACCCGGAACCGATCCCCAACACTCACGAAACGTGACAGGTTTGGAGCGCCGGACCTCTTTTGTTCCATATATATATATCTCCATAGAGTGGAGGTTCCTCAGCAGCGGATCAAGGGACAAAGGGCAACACTGCCTAGTTCCTCTCATCGAGCCAGATTCAGACCCCCGCACGCATGGAAAATGTGCGGGGGTCTGCCCCCCTCCCACACTGTACACTTAGCACGCTTCCCCCCTTCCACTTTTCCGTCCGATAGTCTATACGCTAAGGTTACTATAGTAACCCTAGCGTAAGATCTGGAGGGCGCGTGCACCCTCCAGTGCAGTCAGGTCACTTACGCACCTTGACCTCTCCTTATTAAACCTGAATCCGGTCCATCATGATGGCTTACTATTGTCATCATTAATGATCAGCTTGGTAGGAGGGTTGTGATACAGAAATTTACCGAATTGAGAGAAAAGTGCATCCAAAAACCTTCATTTCACATCATTTTCAAAAAGAAATGTACATAAATGAGCCAACGCCTTGTGCTTCTGTGACACTTGGACTGAAAAGTCCTGAAATATTAATACTTTGTGGTTGCGTAGAGTAAGAGAGCTTAGTTTCGGTAAGATTGCAGTGTGGCCTCTTTGGACCGGATTCACACTAGAGAGTGTGATCTACTTCTCCCGTCCCCTCCCCCGCCCCCATTTTTAGGCACTTATGAGTGCCAAAGGGCTACCTTATATAACAGTGCGTAGTTTCCTTCCCACCGCCCTCCCCGGCTCATCTAAATCCCTCCCCGCTCCCACTTGGACAATACACCGCCTCTTTCTACTTAAACTACTCCGTGCGGTCTTTAAAGTAAAAATAAAATAAACAAGTTATTGTAGAAGACAAACAATACCTTTACATCAAGAACTTTAGACCATAAACGAGCAGGGTACTAAATACAAGATAATGACATAAAATAGCTTCTAAAATACTAATGAGCTACAGTACACTATTAATTGGCTTCAGGTCACAAAGAGAGGTAGGAGTATAGCAATCTGGCCAAAGTTGTATATTTGCACGAACCTTAATTTATTATTTCCCCCCTCTACTTAGTTAGCTTCTACTAGTTACTTAGTTAGCTCTACTTAGTTGTGTGCCCACTCCACTTCTTCCCTTCACCTCCTCTTGTTTATTTTTTTTCTATTGTGTATTCTTATGTTTTTACCCACTAGAAGCCTTCATTCCTTCATGTATCTCGGAGCACTGAGAAGTCCTCAGGAAAAAAAAATGTAAGGAAATGAGAGAATTTTTTAACTGACCAGAGTACCAAGTGACACCAGGGGTAGGGGGTGATGGCAAGATACAAGTAACAAATGTGACAAAAGAAAACAGCACAGTACTCACTAATTCAATACAATGCAGAGTAGGCAGTCAAACGTTCCAGATCCCAAATAGATGTAGAGGAGCATCTCTACCAGTTCAGGGGTCACAGGCCAAGGAGCAGATCAAAGAAGACCAGAGTGTTTGTAAGTATTCTAATGTCCCCAAGATGTCTGTTAATGTTAATGCATAATGTTAATGATTTCTGAATCCCTCTTTCATTTTTCCCCAGCAGGTGGGCCTGCCATGCATGCAATTTGCCACCTCGTATTGCCAAATTTTCCCTGCTTTTGGGAAAGGTATAAATGAGCATCACTGTATGTACCTTATTCAAAACTGAAGTGGAGGGAAATATCTACTGGAAAATATAATATATCATCTGAGAACATTCACCATACCACCGCCAAAAAATACAGTACTAATGTAATGTAGAATAAGTATACTGTGTAATCTCTAAGCCACACTTAAGAACTAGCAAACATTTAATAAATACACAATCATCAGCTACATTACTGATCACATTGGAAGTATTTTTGAATAGATGCAAATACAAAGCTGTGATAAGGTTTCCAGCATCAGCTGATAACAATATAACGTCTCTACTGGTCTTTATTTATTTATTTTTTATTACCTTGAAACATGTTGTTACATGTAAGAATGCGACATGGAATGTTCTGTAATCTATTGTATCATAACTCAAATATCTATGGGTCCATGTTTGTCAATCATAATGATGACAATGAGTTATATCTCCAATATGAGCCAGTAGGCCGTTAGTTACTGGAAAGAAGTCACTGAGGACTACACATAAGTGTTATAAGAAAGGGGGCTGAGGGATCGCTAGAGGCTAAAGTTTTCTACCTGATCAGCAGGTCAGTCCAAGCCGATCACAGATCCCGGCAGAGGAAGCGGAGCAGTGGGGAAGGAGTTATCTCTACCAGAGTTAGAACTCTCAGTACAGTTAAGGTGAATGGAGTATGGGGGTTAATGTAGTGAATGGAAAAAGGAGGTTATTAGGGTATGAAGGGAGTGTGAGTAGAGAGAAAAGGGTTAATGGAATGTGAATGGGATGTGTATGGGGTAAAGACTGTAAACTCAAGATGGACTGGCGAAGTTCACCTATTGTGAACTGTGGGAAAGGGTGGGTTAATATAGTGTAGGAGGGTGGTTAATTAAGTTTGTATGTTGATGGGAGAAGACATTTAGCAGACCTTTGTAAGTTGGGACTTTTGAGTGAACTGAAAGGGGGGGAGTTAATTAGAGGATAACTAGATCCAGCCCAGCAATCTCCTTAGTTAGCATAACTTTAAGGATGTGTTCTTGTGGGTTGCAGGATGAGCATTTCTCTGTTTCTCTGGGGAAAGCTTAATCAGTCAATAACTTGGCTTTTTTGGAGCATGGTTTTGGCTTATGAACTAGACCTCCAGCTATTCAGCTAATTATGTAGTTTTCCTAAGCGTTGGTTAAATACATGCAATATATCATAAAAGAAATAGTTAAAAATGAATATGGTTTTGGACTAAATATGAGCAATGCATTACAATAAATACATAAATAAACATAAAATTGAAAAATAAATCATAAATAAAAAACAAAAAGAGAAAGAAAAAAAACTAAAACCCTCATCCTCCCCCCTCTCTGATCCCTGTTGATGTCTCCCAGGGCTCTGTCCTTGGCCCGTTCCTCTTCCTCGCTGGGTAACCTTATCAGCACCTTTTGTATCAACTAGCACCTCTACGATGATAACACCCAAATTTTCCTCTCCTACCCTGACCTCAACCCTTTCTTCTTTCTGAGTGCTTTCCGTCTCTGTCCCCATGGATGACCAAACACTTTCTTAAGCTGAATATGGACGAAGCGTAAATCATTGTTTTTCCTCCCCTAGTATTTTCTCCCCCCTACATCACCATAACCATTGGTGATACCTCTGTCTTCTCCTCCCCTCAAGTTCACTGCCTAAGTGTCATCCTTGACTCTTCACTTTTCTTTATACTTTATATCCGTGCTTTCTCTCATTCTTGCCTTTTCCACATACGCAACATTGCATGCATCCGTCCTTTCTCACAAATGAAGCTACCAAAACTCTCATCCACTCTCTAGTCATATCACGTCTTGACTACTGTAACCTCCTCCTCGTTGGTCTCCTAAACACCCTTCTTGTCCCCCTTCAATCTCTAGTCAATAATGCTTCCAGGCTCATCTTCCTTTCACAACACTCTACCTTGGCCTCTCCTTTATGTCAAACCCTCCACTGGTTTCCTGTCCGCTTCAGACCTCTCTTTAAACTCCTTACCCTCACCTTTACGGCCATCTCCTCACCCACTGCTCCCTACCTCTCTTCTCTCATCTCCATGAAATCCCCTTCCTGCCCTCTCTGTAATGCTAACCACAGCTGCCTGACCTCCCTACTGATCACAACTTCTCACGCCTTTGTCCAAGACTTCTCCCGTGCTTCATCTCTGCACTGGATTTATTCTTTCTTCAGTCAGACTCTCCCCCACATTCTTCAAGCGCTCACTCAAAACACATCAGGCTAGCCTACCCCTCCTCCACTTAGCATCCTCACTGCATCCTATAGCTATCCCTTCTTCTCCTTCTTTCCTCCTCTCTTTCGCTCACACCAGCAGTCCACTTCCTTCCACCTCCTAATGTCTTCTGTAAGTTCATCCTCCCCACTTATTTAGTTAGCTAACAGAAGCAGGGCCCTCCATCCTTGTGTAATACCCTCTTGTCCCCTCTGCTACCCACTTGGTGGCTTCCTCTCAACCTTTTACTGCTCTCTATCCCCTCCTCCCTAATTTGTCAAGCTTGACACCTCGCATTCTGCCTTGCTTTCTGTGCTTGCTTCATTTTATTTTATTTGAGTGATATCTTTGTATTTATTTATGTATGTATTACATATGTATTATGTATTTATATATATATACTATGCTGTCCATCCCTACTCTGTATGTCTGTATTGTATTATTATTTACTATGTTCTCCATACCTTCCCTGTATGTCTGTACTGTATATTATTATGTACTATGCTGTCCATCTCTATCCTGTATGTCTGCACTGTATATTATTATGTACTATGCCGTCCATCCCTGACCTGTATGTCTGTACTGTATATTATT
>WWET01002018.1:69361-89264 GCA_011038615.1 Limnodynastes dumerilii
AGAGACCTCCATTTTGTGTATATATATATATATATATATATATATATCCCAAACAAAACAAATATTCTCAGGATTGACACTTGGGATGTACTAATGCTACACAAAACTGTATAATAATTCCTTGCTGGTTCTGGATCGCAGCAGTTAGAGGGGTGTGGCAATAAAACCCTACAGTATAATCACACAAGGCAAATTGAAAAAATACCCATGCTGTAACCACACCTGCA
The DNA here is from genome assembly GCA_011038615.1 of Limnodynastes dumerilii. Lineage (NCBI taxonomy): Eukaryota > Metazoa > Chordata > Amphibia > Anura > Limnodynastidae > Limnodynastes > Limnodynastes dumerilii. Next base: position 69,589 of record WWET01002018.1, read on the forward strand.
ATAGGAATTGATTAACACTAAAAAGTATAAATATAATATACAAAAATATATAAAAAATGGACTTATACAATCTTTTATTTACAACAATTTATTTACATATCACAATAAAAATTAAAAACAAAATACCGTCTGGTGCTCTAATTCATTCAAATACATAAAAATGCATCAATATTGACAGTTTATCTAAATAAATTCACAGTTTGAGCATAAAAATGCATCAATATTGACAGTTTATCTAAATAAATTCACAGTTTGAGTGCAACATAGAAACGTTATCCCTAAGACATGTAAACAATAGTAGTCTCATAGGTGTATTAGAAAGTCAGATCAATCACTCCATAGTGAACAAAAGAATCAATTGTCCAAAGTTGTAAACAATAGCACTTCACGTTGTGTTTTTCTAAATTGCAAAATAGTAACAAATTGTGGCTGTAAAGTAGACTACTCAATTAGACCATACACCAAATATTTCTGCTAATTGCATCATGGGGGACAGTCACCATAGATATAAATCCCGATGTCCAGGGCACAATTATTAAACCAACTAATTGACCCGTGGTGGCTATAGATAATTAGCCAGAGCTTGTTTAAATTGCAGCCATCGGAGTATTCATTCAATGCTAATGTGTGGGTATAGCATAGGGTTGTTACAGATGTAGTGTGATTTCATGCACAAATGAACTCATCTAGTCTTATATTTGGGGGTGTTTGCCAATGAACAACCCTTAACCTCTTTGTTTACACAATAGAGAATTTGATTTAGGTTGCAAAATATTTTTACACCACAAGATGGTGCATGAGGCGTATGCATTAGTATTAAGGGATAGCCTAATGAAGCTTGTACAAAAGAAAAAATTATGAATACTCTACTGACCCTAGATATTATTTTAAAATAAATTTAGTGTAAGATTTAGGCTATCCTTATATTTATCCCAAGTATGGTAGTCATATTCCCGATGGAAGAAATCTAGACGGAAGAAATCCTGATATGAATATTCCTACCTTCAACTAAAAAGCTGATACGATGTAATGACTGACCTATAGAAAAACCAGACACATCAAATAACACTATGAAAACACCTACACATAAAATCCTAACACATAACATTCCCGACATGTTAATAATCCAGACAAAGACTCGCTAATCCTGACATCGTTAATAGAATCCTGACAATCCTATAATGAAGTTGTTATAACAATATACATATATTCCTATGAGTGTATATGCGACAGTATTGAACAACCTTTTATATCTAAATGTGTCGCCATGAGTGGAATTTTACAGTTTTATACTTTAGCTATGTGGATTCTGACAATTTATTAATGAATAAAATATGTCCATTCTTCTGACTGTATTCACGTCTGTGATAAACAACTTTCTTCAGCAACCTTACCTTCAGCAAGTGTGGATTTTAGCAATTTTAACTTCAACATTTAAATCTGGCAATTTATTAGTTAATAGCATGTGTGGATTTTGACAATTTTATACTTCATCAATTTAGATTCTGACATTTGTTTCTTTTTTTTCTTTTTTGATAATTGAAGACCGGATTCAGATTTAAGAAGATTTTCCGTGCGTTCGTAATAGTTCCGTACGTTAATACAAAATAAGTACGTTTTACAAAATGAATAAATTTCGGAACACTTCCGTGTAGTGAAAGCAGCCTTATCATTAGCGTGCTTATATGTGACGGAAGTTAAACGTTCGCAAATACAACTGCACGTCTACTGCATTACCACACCCATTTTTTGCTATTTACATTCCGATTGACGCCTACTTAAAAATAATCCGTCCAATCTTTTATGTTCGTACGCATTTTTTGACGTACGGAAATTACTTACGCTTCATTTCAATTACGCTTCGTATCGCTATGGTCTGCACATGCGCCCTGAATAGAAATCACTCTACTTACGCATTTTGCGTGCGTAAATTACCAGACGTTCTTAATTCTGAATACGGTCCTGAATGTTTTTGGGCTTTTTTTCCCTCTTAAATGTTGCATTTCTAGTTTGAATAAACTAAACCAACAATATTTTTTGAGTGCTGAATTTTTGTCTCCATCAATTTTTTTTAATGAAGGCTTTATGTTGTCACTTGAGCACAGATGCTGAATCTTGTCTGTTTACTAAATCTATAAATGAAAGACAAAGGCCCGTATTTAAAGTACTGAACGTATAACATATGTCCAGTGTTTAGCGATTTTTACTACTGCGCATGCAGTCATTTTTTACCGTAATCTACGTATGTTTTTCTTACATAGATTGCGTAAACGTGGTTTATATGTTATACATCCGGTACTCTGAATACGGGCCAAAGGGCAGGATTTACTAAGCAGCGATTTGTAAACATCGATGTTTATTTGGTGATTTTCCCGCAATTATAAAAACTCTGGATTTACTAAAGGTAATTCGCCAGAAAATTGCCCAGAATAAAGATGTGGGTGTAAGTGTCAAGTTGGTTAAACTCAACACTCGCTTAGAAAAAAAAACAATGTAAAAACTATAAAATTTAAAAAAATGACTAAAGATATATGCCTGGCAATTTTTCATGTTTTGGTTTTGTCTTTTTTTTTTCATGTTTTGCTTTGGATTGGTTTTGCCAAAACTGCCCTTGTGTGTTTTGGTTTTGGTTCTAATAAAAAAAAAAAATCATGAAAGTTAAATCGCAGAATTTGGGGGTGTTGTTGTTCCTACAGTATTATTAACCTCAATAACATTCATTTCCACTTATTTCCAATTTAGGCCAAAAGGTTGGCTGGATGACTAAGATAAGCGACAGAAGTCACTTTGTGATTGCCGCACAAATCTGTCCACACTAATCTGTCTGCAAAAAGACAATCGGTCACACACTGACGTTGGGTAGAGCACAACCACAATATAGCAGTGCCCCTATACAGTACACTAATCCTTCAAACGCTCCCTCAAAACCCACTTCTTCAGGCTAGCTTACCCTTCCTCCACCTAAACTTACCTGACCTCCCCATCTCCATCACTGTGTCTCCTGTTTATTTGTCCTCTCTCACTTAGCATGTTAGCTCTTATGTGCAAGGTCCTCCTCCCTCCTGTCATCACCCCTCTACCTTGTCCTCATCACTTCCCATCTTTTTCTCTCTACTGTTTTTTTCCTTACATATTGTTCTGTTTTTTTGTTGTTTTTGGGGGGTTTTTTTGTACTGTATTTTAATTTTTCCTTATACATGTATTGTGTTCCTTATTCATGTTTTTATACCTCCTGTTAATTATTGTATTGAATTGTATATGTAACTATTGTCTTTGCTATTGCCTCTGTGTGGCGCTGCAGATACTGTGTGGCGCCTTATAAATAAACGTTATTAATAATAATAATAATAATAATAATACACAGCCCCAATACATTACACAGCTCCTATACAGTACACAGCCCCACGTGGCAGTCCCTACACAGCAACGCAGCCAAACCCCCATTAACCCCATTATATATCTCCAGCTCCCTAGTAACCCTATAACATGTCTCCAGCCCCTTAGTATCCCCCATCATATGTCTCCAGCACCCCAGTATCACCCATTATGTCTCCAGACCCCCAGAATCTCCCATCATATGTCTCCAGACCAATATATAAAACAGGTGCTCACAAATAGCACAAGTGTACTGATAAAATTGCTGCCTATTGTTTTACCAAATACGTTCCACACGTATTTAATGGGACAATTAGAAAAAAAGCAAAAAGAGGTCGTTCAAATGGGTGCAGAATTGGTGGCAAAAATGATAATACCGTGAATCAAATAAATATATAAAGTGAGATCATCCAACTAAATATATAAAGCGTGAGAGAGAAAACAATTATTTTTTAAAAAAAACCTCGCAGACAGTAACACCCTATGAGAAATGGTTGCGAGTCTCACGGTTCAAAAGTCTCTTCGAATTTTTATCAAAATTTAGTTGTGGGAGAAGTCAATGTAGACATGGAGCCCTGACAAATCCTGCTCCATGGTCTTTACTCTGCTTTAAGGTCTTTGTTTAAATAAAGAAAATACAATCTTGCTCTGATCTGATGCTGTTCTCACCAGTTCAGTGCTCCTAGTTGTGGGAGAAGTCAATGTAGACATGGAGCCCTGACAAATCCTGCTCCATGGTCTTTACTCTGCTTTAAGGTCTTTGTTTAAATAAAGAAAATACAATCTTGCTCTGATCTGATGCTGGTCTAATTCTAATGTAGAAGCAGAAACACCACTCCTCCTATATTGTGCGTCTCCCCAGCTTTTCTTTCATTCAAAATATGGGGAAAGAAAAAATCCAATGTGTAAAAGCAGATGGTATAATTTATTCAACAATAATAAGATCAAAGAATAAAATATACATGAGTAAACACATGAAAATATAACCACATAATTACATATATCAATAAGAAAAATAAATAAATAGATAACCCACATGGTGCCCCATACCGTATTTAAGCAAATCGGGATGCAATAAAGATGTAAACTCGGGATTAATGCCACCGAATAATTGCCATCTACCGAGGGAACCTCAACCACCACATAATTCTGTCACCCACCCTTTTTCGGAAGTCAGACTTTCTAGCCAGAGATTTCAACCGGTCTTCAGCCCCCAGTAACATTATCACATGTCTACAGCCCCCCAGTATCACCCAAAATGTCTCCAGACCCCCCAAATCCCCCATCATATGTCTCCAAACCCCCAGTAACCCCATCAAAATGTCTCCAGCCTCTCCCCAGTATAAGATCCTCTTACTTACTTTTGATGTATCCTCATTCCTTCCTCCATGCTCCTTCCACCGACGATTGTTCTCTGAGAAAGAGATGCTGCAGAACAGTTTTATTCAGTAAAAAAACTCCTAATAATGGAGCAGGATTCAAAGCGTACCATAAACAGAGGAATCAATCAGGTTGATTCAGACAGGCCACGGGAGGCAGTAGATAATGACAATGCGTAGATGGGTAGGGTGGTAGAGGTTAATGGAGTGGCCCTCAAAGAAGGAGAAGGATTGAAAGGGTATGATGGTGAAGGTGCAGAAAGGGGAGAGGAGAATGCCCACACCACCACCAGGGCATTCACAATCAGGTTTATTCACATAAGCTAATGAACAAACAGTACCACTCATGGATAAGCTGATGAAGCCGTGGATGCAGTGTCCCGAGGCTTCAGCAAACAGTGCCTTTCCGGCAAGAGGTTTAACATGAGCAGGACATGTCAGGAATAGAAAGCGAGGGTAAGTCCCACCCCTGCGCATTTTATCATTACAGACTTCGTCAAGGGATGTGCCAAAAAACCGGACTTTAAGGATTTTAATACCCTTAAGCAGGTGGAGACTAACTCTTAACCATCATCTCTATTGAACCTCATAAATATGTATATGACCAGCAAATCTAAACACAAAAACTGCAAAGTCTCAAACATTAGTTTAAGAAGGTTAACACCAATTAAATGGATTACATAGGTAATTTTAAACTAACAAATATGACTGACAATTAAAATTGACATTTAAAAAGGCAAAAAATGCCTACAATTGGCAAATGTACTTTAAACAATACAATAATAAAATATAATTCTAAGGAATAAAAACTAAACACTAATCAGTTGAAACCAGAATACCTCTTACTACAAACTATAAACACAAAACATGTTAGATAAACAGAGTAAGCTCAAAGCTTTCATTTAAGCCGAGAGGGATTATAGTGTTTATGCTAGATATCCAATATCTCCTCTGTTGGGATAATTTTTTAAGCCAAGTTCCTCCTCGCCTATCTAAACTGACATGCTCTGTAGATGATAGTCATACCCTTAATACTAACAGAATGAACTCTTTTAAAATGGCGCGACACGCTATGTGTCATGTTTTGATTTTAAACATTTTTGTAGGGTTTGAGGGCTCTCATGTTTAAGGTATGCTTAGTTTTCCCTATATACGACAATCTATGATTACATTATAACAAATAGACCACAAATGTGGAATTACAATTAGAGAAATGTTTAATTACATTTTTTTTTGTACCATTAGAATTAAAGAAACATTTATCCTTAGAGATAATATTACATATCTTACAGCTATTACAAGGGAAGCAACCACGCAATTTGGTTCTAAAGGTAATAAACTCTTTGCTAGCAGTGACTTAAGGGTCTTAGCCCTCCGGGATTTTTTAACTGGATTTGTAGGAATAAAAAGGCCAAAATTGTGTCTAGTTGAAGGACTGACTAATGTTTTTTTAACAATATTTTTAATTACACCCCCAAGGCAATTGAAATTGGTGACTAAAGCACAGTCTATTTTATTGAGGGATATTTGAGAATTCCCAGACTTGTTTCTATAGACCAGTAGAGAGGATCTATCTAGGTTAATAGCTTTCTCATAACTCGATAAGAGAAACCGGATAGCTCCTCTCAAGAAATCTAGACTTATAAATCAAAGCTTGTTCTTTAAATTTATCTATAGTGGAGCAATTCCGACGAATGCCATCCAGCTTACCAATGGTTTAAAGTGTTGGAACCTAAGGAAATTGAACCTGGGTCTCCTATTCCAAATATACCCATTATGGATAATCCCCAACCCTCAACTTCTTCCTCTTTTTTAGAGCAGCGTCAAGGTCCAGCACTTGCTCCCCACGAAGTATAAGCCTTGCTGGATTTCCCCTCCCTTAAACACCAATAAAAAAAAAACAATTAGAAGGGGGAAACAAGGCTCCACAGATACCAAAAAAGAAAGTAATCTAACAGATAGAGGATTTTTTTATTTATCCTTCTTCCCTGTTTGTGAAATGGAAATTAGCCTGCTAAATAAGGGATTATTGTTTGTCCACATGTGTCCCCAAAATAGATTTACCTTAATATAGATGTTCTTAAATATTCACATAATTTGACTCTAAAATGTCATTTTTTTAAATTAGAATCTAAGAAAGACTCTTTGGATGTGTCTGCTACTCAGCTAAATAACGCTAGTACAGGTTCTGGTTTAAGACCAAAGTAACATTTTTCCTATTGAATCGAGGGGTCCATATATCGAGTTGTTTACAGAACTTATTAAAAGGATATTGATAGGTTGGACTTTAATAGGCCCAGAATTGGTGGCAATTTAAAAGAAAGAGAGGCTCTCAGAAATCTTATGAGTAACCCCACTATCATTATTAAACAGGCTGACAAGGGGGACGGGAGAGCCATTTTAGATAGAAGAAAATATATTGATGAATCCCTCAGATTATTGAGTGACACCACTTTTTATATGGTATTAGATTCGGATCCAACTATTAGTTTTGTAACCAAGTTGGAAGAATTGTTATTAGATGGTCTGAGGAAGAATTGTATTTCTCAGAATGAATTTGACTATTTACTAAATAGGCACCCAGGGTGGCCACCTTTTATCATTTACCAAAATTACATAAAGACCGACTCAATTCCCCCAGGTAGACCTATTGTCTTGGGGATTGAGTCGTCACTGCTAGGCTTTCTGAATTTTTTGACCACTATATTGAGAAATATGTGATCGAATTAGAGTCCTATATAAAAGGTTCTACCCAAGTACTTACAGATATTTCAGAGTTTGAATAGGAACCCTCTTATAGTTGGTGCTCCATGGACGTGGAGGCCCTGTGCACTTCCATACCCCATTCATGGGGATTGGAGGTGTTAAGGAGGATCCTAGAGGGAGATATTTCCCTTTCCTTAGACGTGATGAATTTTATTATACTGTGTGCCAAATTTGTTTTGGGAAAAAATTATTTTATCTTTCAAGATCTGGTGTACATGCAGAAAAGTGGCACTGCCATGGGCACAATATTTACTCCCAGTTTTGCCAATATCTATCTTGGCAGCTGGGAGCGAAATTGTGTCTATGGCCATCCTGACAGGGCATTTGTAAAATTGTACAAGCATTATATTGATGATGTGTTTCTTGTGTGGAGCGGTGTGGAGCAGTTTAGAATTGCAATTCAATTCTTTTATTGAAGGACTTAACTCTAATGAGTGTGGGCTTTTGGTTCATCTCTAAATTTGGGGGCCCAAAAACTGAGTTCCTAGATTTAAAAATACAATGGAATAAAATAAATTCAATAAGCGCTGAATTGCACAGTTCCTAGATTTGGTTTTGAAGGCCCCAAAATCTGATAGTAGTAATGTGATATCGACATATACCCCCTTTAAACAAGTTTACAGTAAAAGTTATTCAGAATCTAGACGTTGTCACCAGAAAAATGAAAAGACAATATTCCTTTTTCCCAATTTTAACAACTCTTTTGGAATAACTCCACTATAGATAAATTTAAAGAACAAGCTTTGATTTAAAAGTCTAGAATTCTTGATAGGAGCTATCCAGTTTCTCTTATTGAACAGAGTTATTAGAAAGCTCTTAACCTAGATAGATCCTCTATACTGGTCTATAGAAACAAGTCTGGGAATTCTTAAATACCCCCCTATAGAGTAGACTGTGCTGTAGTCACCAATTTTAATTGGGGGGTAATTAAAAATTAAAAACATTGGTGAGTCCTTCAACTGGACCCAATTTTGGCCCCCCTTTCTTCTGACAAATCCAGTTGTAAAACTGCTAGCATCAAGTTTTTTACCTTTAGAACCAAAGGTCAATATGGGATTCACCAAATTGTGTGGTTGCCTCCCTTTTAATAGTTGCAAGATATGTAAGTTTATCTCTTAGGATAAATGTTTTTTAAATTCTGAAAAAAAATGTAATTAAACATTTCTCTAATTAAAATTCTACATTTGTTACAATGTAAAATTAGAACTCTCGAACACTACAGAAATATTTTAAATCATAGCGTGTCGCTTCATTTAAAATTAGTTCATTCTGGTAGTATCGATGGTTTGACTATCAGGGCTATAGAGCATTTCAGTTTAGGTAGGTGAGGAGGGGATTGGCTATAGGATATAGGATATCCACCTTAAACACTATAAGCCCTCTCGGCTTAAATGAAAGCTTTGAGCTTGCTCCGTTTATCTAACAAGTTTTGTGCTTACAGTTTGTAGTAACAGGTATTCTGGTTTCAACTGATTAGTGTGTAGTTTTTTCCCTAGAATTATATTTTATTGTTGTATCGTTTAAAGAACATTTGTCAATTGTAGGCATTTTTTGCCTTTTTAGTCTCAATTTTAATTGTCAGTCATATTTGGTAGTTTAAAATTACCTATGTAATCTGTTTAATTATTGGTAACTTTCTTAAACTAATATTTGAGACTTTGCAGTTTTTTCTGTTTATATTTGCTGGTCATATACATATTTATGAGGTTCAATGGAGATGATGGTTAAGAGTTAATCTCCAGCTGCTTAGGGTATTTAGATCCTTGAAGTCCGCTTCTTTGGCACATCCCCTGATGAAGTCTGTAATGACGAAACGCATATGGGCGAGACGTACCCTCACTCTTTGCACCTACATCTCCTGCTCATGTTCAACCTCTTGTCGGAAAGGCACTGTTTGCTGAAGTCCTGGGATGCTTGATCCATGGTTTAATCGGCTTATCCACGAGTGGTACTGCTTGTCTGAATCAATCTGATTGATTCCTCTGTTTATGGTACACTTTGAATCCTGCTCTGTTAATAGGAGTTTTTTACTGAATAAAACAGTCCCCCCCCCTCTCTCTCTTTTATTTTCAAACTATATATATAGCGGTGGTTTGGGCACCCTCCTCTCCCCTTTCTGCACCTTCACCGTCATACCCTCTCTCTCCTCTTCTTTTGAGGTCCACTCTATTCGCCTCTATCACCCTATCCATCTACGCATTTTCATTATCTACTGCCTTTCCCTGGCCTTACATCCCAATCCATTGATAACTTTCCAACTTTTCTGCCTGGCTCCCCCACTTTCTGTATTCCGACCTTCTTTTAATCATTCTTGATGATTTCAACATTACCTTTAACAACCCCTCTGACCCAAATATCACCAGACTTCTTTTCCTCTACGCCTCCCTTGGCCTATCACAGGGGACTTCCATACCCACCCACAACCAGGGTCCTCTCCTTGACCTTATTTTCTCCTGCTCTCTTTCTGACTTCTCCATCTCTCACTTTTCTCTCTCTGATCAATACCTTATCTCCTTCTCCCTCTCTTCTTCCCCCTCTCCTCCTCCAGCACCTAAACACATTCTCTCCTAACATAACCTTAACTCCTTTAACACCGTGGCTTTCTCCTATTCCACTAATACCCTCCTAGCCCCTGTTTGCACTATGTCTTGCCCTAACCTAACCACCTGACTTTATAATGATAACCTCTCCTCCACCCTTAATGCTGCCTGCCCTCCCTCCTATGTCTCGCTTTGCTCTACCATCCCCCAAAATGCTCCTGTACTGCAGAGCACCTTTGTAAAAAGTTTCCTCGCAGACTTTCTTCACTTTAAATTCATATTCTCCTTTTTTTGCTCCACCCTCGCCCTCGTCAAGCAATCCTTCTTAAAGTCCCTCATCTATCTCTCCACCTCTGTCTCTGACTTTACCACTTTCTTCACTTCCAAGACTGACTCTATTAGGAGCTCCATTTCCTCTACCATCACCCCTCCCCCTCCATTGCTCCCCACATCTCCTCATTTATCTCCATCCATGCTCTCTCCCAACCCCTCCACTCTGTCGGCACCGCCGCCTCACCTCCCACCTGATAACTACCTCTCACTTCTGCATTCAAGACTTCACTAGGCTGCCCCTCTGCATTGGAACGACCTACCACTGCATATTAGGCTATCTAACACACTCCAATCTTTCAAATGCTCCCTCAAAATCCACTTCTTTGGGCTAGCCTACCCTTCCTCCACCCAAGCTTACCTGCCCTCCCCAACTTATCCCTGTGTCTTCTGTTTATTTACCCCCTCCCACTTGGTATGTTAGCTCTTATGAGAAGAAAGAAAGAAAAATGCTAAACTCTTATGAGTTAAGAACGTTTTTATCTCTAGGTGCTTATATTTACAAATCTTTAATATCCTCATGTTTCAATGCTAAGCAAAGAAATATATTAATTGATTCAGTTAAGAAGCGGATTGATTTTCTTAGGCTTTCTTTGCTTTATAATTAACAAAAGTAACCAAAAAATGTATAAAAAATTTCAATATGCGAAAATGTAGAACATTTTTTAAATCATATATAGTTATTGAAGGATTAAGAAAGAACCATTCAGTTTTCAAAGCTGTTATAACATAAATATCAAAATAATAAATATCTACATAAATTGGACCTAAACAAAATTTGTATCTCAAGGTCACACACAAACAATGCAAACATGCTACAAATGAAAATTAAAAAAATTGTGTGTAAAAAATATTTACAACAAGCAATTAAATCCTACACAAACTGAAAATAAATGTAAATATTGAGCACCTTTCATACTGTATTTTAAGTCAAACACAAAATGGTGACATAACAGCAGTTTTAAACGGTAAGACTTTAACTGTTTCAATCAAAGTGAACACATGCATTCGTTATAATCATGCCGCAGCTGTGTGCTGTACAAACAGGAAAGCATGAGGTTTTGGCTCTCTGTTAACCATGTAGATGTCAACTTAAGAATAGTAGTGGGCATTCTTATCTTTTCTCGTGTGTATGTTACTCTTCTCAAGGCGTTCTTAAATGTGAATCATTCTTAAGTCTTGAGGAAGGCATTTACTCAAAACACACCTGTTCAGGCTAGCCTACCCTTCCTCCACTTACCATCCTCACCATCCTACATCTATAACTTTTTTTTCCTTCCTTTCCCCTCTCCTTTGCTCACACCAGCAGTACTTACTTCCCCCTCCTTATGTCTTCTTCATCCCTTCCACTTAGTGTGTTAGCTCATGTGAGCAGGGCCCTCCATCCTAGTGTTGTTCTCTCCTCTACCACTCCCCCCTCACTTCGTACCCTATTGTCCCCCTCTGCTACTTTCTTACCCCACCTGGTGGCTCCCTCTCAACCTCTCACTGCGCTCTATCCCTCTCCTCCCTGATCTACCAAGCTTGACACCTCGCATTTTTCCTTTGCGTTCTGTGCTTGCTTCACTTTACTGTATTTTTGTGATATTTTTATATTTAGATTGTATTTTATTATGTACTATGCTGTCCATCCCTGACCTGTATGTCTGTACTGTATTTTTATTTATTTTGTACGGTGCTGTGGACACCTTGTGGTGCCTTATAAATAAACGATAATAATACCAATAATAATACTGTACATTAGTAGCCCAACTGCTGCTCATTTGCATTAAAAGTCTTGCCCTTCTAGTCACGCAGGCGTAAGTCATTACGGACCTGATTCACAACTAAGTAAGAACAGGCTTTAAGTGCTTATATTTAAGAACAGTTAAACTGAGCATGCCCAGAACTCAAAACTACGCAATTAAACTAGGTAAGAATGATTCACAGGACTTCCGGTTCCGGCAGGCATGTAAGAAGCCGTCGATTCCCTCAGCTCTGCCCAGCCTGACTCAGCGCGACCTCTTATCGGCACTTACGCTGCACCGGACCGCACACTCTCCGGCCCTGATTCCTCACTGGGCTCCCCTGACCAAATGGACAGGTATCTTCCTTCCTCTATGCCCCCAAAGCACATAAACAGCGGCAGGAGAGCCAGCGCCTTGCTACTAAGATGGCGGCGGCCGCTGGAGCACCTACACCAGCACCGCATGTTGTGGAGGCTGCATCCTCAGCTAATACCACTCTCCCATTGCCACAGTCTCCTACACCAGAGTGTGCCAGCCATGATCCTAGGAGCCCTGCTGAAGTTTCCTATATGGAAGTAGTTAGAGCTATTAATGATACTATGGCCCCCCTCCCCCAGGCTCAAAGTCAAACGTTTACAGCTGCAGTTAAAGAAATCAAGGACCAACTACTCCAAATGTCCCAGAAAGTGACCATTGTGGAGCAGCATGTAGGGGAAATATTTGTTGATGTAGCACAACTTCAAAAGCGCACTGAAACGCTATATAAAGACCAGTCATATATTTTCAACAAATTGGACGATTTGGAGAATCGTTTGCGGCGCAATAACCTTCGGGTGATTAGCCTACCAGAAAAACTTAAAGGCCTGGAGCTGACAAAATTCTTGCAGGATACTCTCCCTGCATTGCTAAAAGTGAATCAGGATTGTGGCGGTATAATTGTGGAAGGGTGCATAGACTAGGCCCTATTCGAGACTCTAACAGTAGCAAGCCACGGCCCATCATCTTTAAATGCCTTAACTACCTCCATAAGGCTGCAATCTGGAATGTCAGTAAACAAATTTCTGATCTTACCTGGGAAGGAAACAGAATTAGGCTTTTCCAGGACTACTCCACGGAAGTATCCAGAGCTAGGAAGGAATTTTCCACGATCCGCACCAGCTTGGTCAAAGAAGGTAAAAAATGTGCCCTTATCTAACCAGCTCGCCTCCACCTATTCTACGGAAAAGATTTTAAGGACTTTCTCTCTCCTAAGGACGCTGCATTTTTTCTAGGGCAAGAAAAAGTGACCACAGGTAAATCTTCTAGAACAGAGGACAGCTCTTCCCGTGAGACCGCATGAAGTGGCCCGGAGGGAGATAGAGGCAAGCATTCACCCCCCTGACTGATGTCTGAGGAGGATTTATTACAGTCCAGAGCTGCATAGTTTAACAAGAGTTGGTCTTGAGGCGTGAGCTCTTTTCGTTTTCCTTTACTCTTGTTCTCTGTTGTTTATCCCAGAAGGGCAAGGACTGCAGAGTTAGGGAAGGGACTGAATACCCCTTTCTCTTGATTGGCACTAACTTTAATGTTCTGTTTGTTATTGTCCTGGTTTTTTATTAGTTGTTAGTAAAGGTAAAGGAGTAAAGTAAAGGAGTTAAATGGTCTTGTATCTCACTTTCTCATGTGGTGAATTTTATGGAGTGTTATAGCTGTCCAATGGCTGTGCACCAACGCTTATTGAAACTGGGAGCTTGCGGTCTGTCGGGCCCACATACTATGTCTCTACCTCACAATATTCTAAAGCATCAATTAGTAAGTACTTACTAAAATAGTGACCTGAACGTGGGTGGGATTAACTCGCCGAAAAAAGAGACTTTCTGTGTATTTAAAAAAAACTGAAGGTAGATATAATTCTCTTGCAGGAAACTCACCTGGTGGAAAACGAGGTACTTAAGTTAAATTATAGTGTATTTTGTGTCTTGTCTGCTGCGCCTTATAGTTCCAAAGCAAGGGGGGTAGTTATATTAGTGCATAAAAACCTAACTTGTGAGATTCATGCACAAATCTGTGACAAAGACGGTAGATATCAAGTAGTAGATGTTACTATCAATGCAGTTCGTAGGACTATGTAATATTTATGCGCCTAATGTCTATAGAAAATCCTTCTTTCAAAAACTATTATCCCTCCATACATGGACACTCTGTTGATAGTGAGTGGTGATTTCAATCTGGTAGCTTCCAAACATCTAGACAGACAATCCAACACGATAGGGTCCCGAGGTTTGCCCTCACTGGGAATCCCCCAGTTTGCCAAGAGATTGCATTTGGTGGACATCTGGAGGTTAGGACACCCAGCCACAAAAGGCTACTCGTGTCTATCTGCCGCACATAATACCTTTTCACGGCTGGATTACTTACTAATCTCTGACTCGTTGCTACCGCTGATCCAGCATACGGAGATAGAACCAATTGCTATCTCGGATCATGCAGTCGTGTAGATGCAAGTCAACAGAGATCATTTGAAATCAACTCCCAGCCAATGGAAATTCCCCACTTATTTAACAAACAACACTAAATTCAGAAACAGGTTGAAGTCAGTGTGGGCTTCCTTCAAACCTTCTAACCAGATTCATGCAGACAATCCACAACTCCTTTGGCAGACATTTAAGGTGGTTGCAAGAAGTGCTATAATCTCTTTTACATCGGCACATAGAAAAGAAGTAGCGCAGGAATTTGAGCAAGCTAAGCAAGTACTTCTTCAATCACATAATGTTTCCGATGCTAACCCCTCCCAATCTTCTCTTTCCCACTACAACATTTGCAAAGCTCAATTTGAGGGCGTACTGGGTAGGATGAGTGATAAATATACCACACAGAGAAAATTAAAATTTCATAAATGGGGAAATAAAACTGGCCGCCTTTTATCCAATCTCCTTCAAGGTGATCGGAGACCCATTTTTGTTGCTGCAGTTAAAGATAGTGGAGGAACCCTGCAACATAAATATAAAGATATCAGGCCTGATTCAGAGATCCGGAACTAACGATAGTTCTGTACGTATATTTAGGGTCGGATCGATTTTGCATCAACTGCGCATGCGAAGTAATAGTGCAACGCCATGTAGGTTGAAGTTAAGGTCAGAAATGCCTTAAGGTCGGACTTGTGAATCGGGCGTTTAGAGGGGGGCATTTAGATGAGGGAAAGTGGGCATGCTTGATGACCAGGTTCGGGTTCCCAGAGGATTTTGGAAGTTTATTGAGCGCACTTTATAACGACACGTATATACGGGTGGCGGGTAATGGCTTGATGTCTGACCTCTTTTTTATCCAAAAAGGAACGAGACTGGGCTTCCCCCTTTCTCCCCTGTTATTTGCGATCGCAATTGAACCATTAGCGATTGCCCTACGACAGCTGCCAGAATATAGGGGCATATCTATACATAATAATGACCTCAAGCTGGCTATGTTCGCCGACGATATGCTGCTTTTCGTATCTAATTTAAAAAAATCAATTCCAGCCATTCTAGCCATTGAATCTTTTGGATCCTTTGCAGGGTTTAAGGTGAATTATTCCAAATCAGAAGCTATGTTATTGCCAGGTGCACACTCACAGGAGAATATTCATTTTGTTTCGCAATACTTTAAAATGGCGAATTATCAGTTTAGATATATTATGGGAATCCAAATTATCTCCTTCAGCTATGTAGAACATACTATTCAGAGAAACTTACTTCTCTTGGATCACATTACACAAACATTTGAAAACAGATAGCAAGATATCCACCTTTTGTGCCATGCTTTTATATGTACTCACAGACTAGGCATTATGCCTCACAGGTAAAGAGATCGTTAACACCAGCAGCAGATCCTCTAGAGAAATTATTGATGTACTTGAAGTCTCATACGTTCCATGTGCGGTACATTATTGAGCTACTCTCCCCCCAGGACCCTGTTAAAATATGGTCAGGCCCACTAAAAGCCTGGACAAAGGATGCCCCAGACCTAGAATTCCCTGATCACCAGTTCGAACACTATGACAAGGTTATAAAAGCCCTTGGCTCTTCTCAGCTTCAAGAAATACACTTTAAGGTTTCTAATGGGGTTTTTATCTCACAGGCACAGCGGAAACACATGGTAACGGAGGAATCGGGTCATTGTCCTAAATGCCATGCAAGTAATGCCACAGAATTTCTGGGAATGTGGGAAGATCCGGAAATTTTGGGACAAGGGGCCTGATCCAGAACAACGCATCGGAGCGAATTTACTCGTGGCGGAGACGTAAAATCGCCTATTGCTAAGTACTGCACATGCGCACCATAGAAAATACGCTTATGTGAACCTATGGGCCATTCACGTATTTGTCACGTAAATACTTATGTGTGGGCGTGCCAATTTTACATGAGTCAACAATACATTTGTTTTACGTGAAGTAGGTGGAGGTTTGTATGTAAAGTGTACAGTATGGGCGTGCTAAGCGGCGTACGTTCACGTAGTCTATACGTCCGTTAGCGTACGTACGCTGTTATGCGAAAAAAAGTTAAGGTAGGGTTTGGGAAGCAGAACTCGGTGAAATACGTACATTCAAGGGGTGTGCCTAGGAGAGTGTATAGAACATACGCGTGCGAAAATACGTAACCCGTGGAAACGTATTGCACACGTAGTTCTGGATCTACCCCAAGGTTATCATGTTATTAACTCCATATTAAATTGCTGTGTGTCAAAGAGCTTCCTAGCCCTGATATGGGATATCAAACCCTTTACTTAAGTCTAACTTAGCCTTATTAGCAAATATTGTGACTATAGCTAAGAGAGCCATATTACAAAATTGGATCAAAACATCTCCTCCTTTTTGAGTGTTGTCAAACAAATGTTATTGGAATTAATATATTTAGATAGACGGGAAACGTTGCCTGACATAGAAACGGGTGTATCGAGGTTCTATAGAAAACGGGGTATCTATGTGGAATACTTGCCGACAGATCTTCAGACTAATATTATGAAACCGTTTGAAGATACGTCCTGGTGCCTAACAAAAAAATCTCACCCGTTGATTGAGGGTTTACTTGGGGTAAGAGGGGCTCACTTTGGTGAAGTTGGTGCATGGCCGCTGCTATGTTGGGGTTATACCCGGGGGAATGTTTTCCTCACTATGACACTCTGCCGTATACCCATACTTCCTTGTATATGACCTCCACTGTATACTGTTGCACAGTTACTGATTGACCATACGCTGCCTTTATTTTTCTTTTCTTTGTAAGTTAACGTTAGATTATTTGTTCACATATTTCTTGTTTTGTCTTGTATCTATAACTCAATTGGCAATTCAAGTTGCAAAAAAGTTTATGTAGTGAAAGTTATTTGTTTGAAGGATGCATCAAGATTTGTAGCTCTCTTGCAAGACTCATAAGTATTGCATCTCTAGGATTGCTTAATAGTTAGTTTTAATTGAGCCATATTTTAGTACTTTTGACCTTTAATAACATTACTATCTCACAATGTACTTTCACTGTTTATTTGCTTCAGTGATGATGTGAAAACAAATTGCACCAACTTGAAAAAATCCAATAAAAAGTTTATAAAAAAAAAAAGAATGATTCACAGATAAGAACGGCTACTTAGGAATGATTCATGCTTGGGAACGTAAAGACTTATGCATGTGATGTGTGGCTAGAGGGGAAAGACTCTTAATGCAATAGAGCAGCATTCGGGCTACTAATGTACAGTATGGGCATTCCTCGAGACTTAAAAATGATTCATAGTTAAAAATGTCTTGCTCAGAGTAACATACGCATGGGAAAAGATAAGAATGCCCCCTACCATTCTTAAGTTGACATCTACATGCAGGAGCGTTTTAAGAAGTGAGGAGGCCCTTGTGCAGGATTTGCACATGCCCCCCCCCCCCACCTGAGGCAGGACTGTCTGTCCCGATTCGTGGGCTAAGAAGGGGCGGGTCTTACAGCACCATTAGACCCCGCACCCTTGTTGGCCTGCGAATCGGGACAGTCCCTCCGCAGCGGAAGGGGGGCTCATTTGGCATCTATTTAGTCCATCTGGAA
This sequence comes from Limnodynastes dumerilii, assembly GCA_011038615.1. Lineage (NCBI taxonomy): Eukaryota > Metazoa > Chordata > Amphibia > Anura > Limnodynastidae > Limnodynastes > Limnodynastes dumerilii. The sequence goes on from WWET01002018.1 coordinate 87,738, forward strand.
GATCTTAGAGGGAAGAAATAGATGCTGAATGGCCCCCGTTTCCCCTGCCAAACCAAGGTGCAGGATGCATGCCACAGGGCCCTTGTGCACTGCACACCCTGCACCCATTATAGATACGCCTATGCCTACATGGTTAACAGAGAGCCAAAGCCTCATGCTTTTCTGTTTGTTCAGCAGCTGCTGCGTGATTACAATGAATGTATGTGTGTACGTTGAATGAAACAGTTGAAGTCTTATCTTTTGAAACTGCTGTTATGTCACCATTTTGTTAAACATCGTTTTTTTAAATTTACCCAGCATGTTTGCAGATACGTCGTTACGGGTGGAGAGAGGCGTTTAAATGACGCGACGAAGGTGCGTTTATGCACTTACGTTCCTTAATAGACGCCCTACGCATTGAAATGCGAAAACTACAGTTAAGATAGCCCCTATGGCACTCATGTCACATAAGAACCTGAAAACCGGGGACGGCCTAGTTTCAATGCTATTATATTTAGGCACCTAACGCGTTCTTAAATGTGAATCAGGTCCTTTATTATTATTTGGATATAAAGGACCGGATTCCCAGACCCGCACCTCACCCACCTGTCCTGTCCCCATCCCAACCACCCTTTTTAGGTACCTTATGTCACAAGTGCCATAGGGCTACCATAACTATCCGTGCAATGTCCGCACGGACATTGCCGCTCTCCCCCTCCCCCTCCCCGTTTAATCCAAATACCTCCCCCCTCCACTTTTACCCTAACCCTCCCTGAGGTGGCATTACGCAGCCTCTTTTTACTTAAAATACTCCGCGCGGTGCATGTGCAGTAGGTCCGTTACTAAAGATACGCACCCAAGAAGCGACTGCTGCTTAGGTGTGAATCCGGTCCCAAATCATTACTCCTATCTATATTTAAAGTTTCAATATAGCCCAGGGTTGCCGACTCTCCCAGAATGTCCAGGAGACTCCCGAAATTCGGGCAGTACTCCCGGTATCCCGGGTGAGCCAGCAAATCTCCCGCAAGTGACTTGAGGCCCATGGTTTCCCTGAAACCACGGCCTCAAGTCCTGTCCCCCTGCCTAGCAACACTAGTATACTAGTGTTGCTAGGCACAGGAAGGGACTTGATGACGCCATTTGCGGAATCAAGCCCCGTCCCGACCCCTATTCCAAGTAAAAACCGGTCAGTATGAGCCAGGGGGCGGAGCCTAATAACGCTATTTGCATACCCTGCGTAATTAAGCCCCACCCCCTGCATGCGCCGCTAGCTTCTCTCCGGGATCTCCCGGAGGGAAGCTGCCGAAAGTCGGCAACCATGATATTAAATGGTGTTTTGTACTAATGCCATACAATCCCTGTTATTATAAAGTAAATACTTATTGTATTTGCGAGTTATTTAGCAATTCACGCTAGATCTAAAATCCATCATGTGTGTATCCACCGGCTTAGTATAATCCAGTGTAGTGATAACAATCTCAACCACATTTATAAAGACATTGCTAAGAAATTCAGGGAACACAACACTCACTTTTGGGCCTTGCCTTG
>WWET01002018.1:91120-103620 GCA_011038615.1 Limnodynastes dumerilii
CAAAACTCACCTGTCCGGCAGACGCGTCCGACTTAGAAGACTCCGGCCCAGATATGAAGACCCTGCGCATGCGCAGTGGTTTTCATATTTGGGCTGAAAATTTTCTAAGTGCGGCTGTGAAGTCTCTGCGCATGCACGGGAATCATTCGATATGAAGTGCCTGCGCTGCGGGCAGAGCACTTCGAGGGACCTCGGCGGAGGGGTGAGTATTGGTAAATTTTTAAGGGGAAGCTGCCAGGGGAGCCTGGAGCAGCTTCAGGGGAGCCTGGAGCCTGGAGCAGCTTCCCTTTGGGGGAAATTTTTTTTTTCTAAATATATCCCTTTATCTTTTAGGTGGAGGGCTGATCACTTATTTTTTTCTATTTTTTCACAAGGGTGATCGACTTAAATAAATCTACACTTAGCACAGACGATTTCTCTCTTCCCTCCTTTTTTGTTTTCCCCGCATCACTTTGATAGGAGCATCATTCCATGTGGAGCATCACTGCGACATATCAAGTCTCAATCACATTGGACTTTCTTTTGGACTACACTATCCAATCGCAGTGTCTGTTACTATACAACTTGATATATATAGATAAACAGCTCTAAAATGGCAGCAAACGTCATATGATTGTTAGGAAGCAGACCACCAGGGTCTGGTGTTCACTGGAGCCCCGGATGGTGGAGACAGGTTTGGCTGCAGGACACTGGCAGATCCTTTGAGTGCGGATGAGAAAACATCAAACAGCACAAGAGAGCGGAAAAAACTCCAGTGGTAAGACTGACGCCCAAACAGAGACAATGGACTAGCTGGGACTGGCACTTAGAGAGACACTCACACAGTCAACAGAGCAGGCAGACTGAGGGAATTAACAAGAGCAGATGCATGATTGCGACGCCCTGGAGACCGCTGGGAGGACGCAGGGTAACGAGGGAAGACCCCGCTACCCGTGCGTCCAGGGGCTGAGCCAGAGACGGCGGGAAAGTGACACAGATATAGAATCTAATGCACGCGCCAGATGTTCCGCTAGCGTACCTACGTAACGTACGTCTGTAGGTACGATGAAGGGGCAGACTCTTCATTTACGAATGCCGTATCTTCGCATACAGGCGAGGTTAGGCATTTAAATGAGGGGTTGGGGCATCGCTATTACGACTCGATTTGATCTGCGTCCATATAGACGCAGATCAAGTCGTAAATTTTGAGGTAGACCTGTGACACAAAAGTCCAGAATTACTACCATTAGAGAGAAGTGCCGGGGGCGTTCATTTCCGATGTGTCATTTCAGCGTGCGCGGGTCTGGATCTAGCGCATAGTCATCACAATGTCTGAGCATACATACAATACGCTGTTATTTAGGAGGAGGGGGGGTGTTTGTTTATTTTATTATCTGTAGTGTAGTGTTTAAACAGAAATGAATTTTAAACATTTACTTATTCATGAATTTCCTGATTGTGTATTTATTCCATCTGTAGGACACTCTCTATAACACACATAGAAAATCTCCAGCGTCTTACCCTTACACCATCCACTTATATAATGCAAGAGTTTGGAGGCAGTGCAGGGAGTCCGGGCAGACACTGCGTCTAGCAGAAGCACTGACACGCCCACTTTCACATTTAAATATCATGGAACACTAGCGCAGAGGACACGGATGCAGACACAGGCGCATTAGTAACCTTGCGTCCAACTTTCAGTGCTCGCTCCTGTTCTGCACATGCTCAGAGCAGTTTCCTGTTGCGCTTTTGCAAATAAACGGGCAGAAGTCCGCGGGAGAGACAGAGACAGACAAAGAGACAGAGACAGAGGACCAGATTCTCAGTCCCGTATTTTTCATTTTATGTGCATTCTTTTACGTGTAGAGCTACTGCGCATGCGTAGTAACTCTTTTTACGCTATCTACGTAACATTTCATTAGATCGCACGTAAAATAAAAAATACGAGAGAGAGGGGGGGGGGGGCTCACGTGNGGAGAGAGAGAGAGAGAGAGAGAGAGAGGGGGAGGGGGGGGGTCTCACGTGTAGTTGTGTACACATAGGGTCTGATCAAAACAATGGTGCGTGCAACTGCCTAAGTATGGCAGGTTGTGTATGTACACAGAGCAGCCAATCACAATGCAGCTACGGTACCTATCCGCAGTGACCCAAAAGCAAGGGCCGGGTATTACACAGTAAAGTATAGTGGAAATAGCCGTTACGCTTTGTGCATGGCGGTTATGAATGAAATTAGTTTCAAAATCTTTTTTTTTTTTTTAACCATAACAATGTATAAGCAGCATTCATTCCCTTATATTGTTTATTGCATTCGTAAGGTTAAATGTACTATTGTCTATGTTTCGGTCTAGATCAGCTGTAATTGTGCGAGCTCGCCCTCACTGTACATTGACTAAGTCCCCTACCAGAAAAATGTCTCTCAACAGGGCCGTCACATACACTGGGCAGCTTCCCTGAGGAACCTAATTCTGTATCAGGTCTATTGTTTGCACTGATACATATGATTTCACACCAAGCTGTCATATACAGAGATATTAGTATCATATACAGAGATATTAGTATTATATACAGAGATATTCGTATCATATACAGAGATATTAGTATCATATACAGAGATATTAGTATCATATACAGAGATATTAGTATCATATACAGAGATATTAGTATCATATACAGAGATATTAGTATCATATACAGAGATATTAGTATCATATACAGAGATATTAGTATCATATACAGAGATATTAGTATCATATACAGAGATATTAGTATCATATACAGAGATATTAGTATCATATACAGAGATATTAGTATCATATACAGAGATATTAGTATCATATACAGAGATATTAGTATCATATACAGAGATATTAGTATCATATACAGAGATATTAGTATCATATACAGAGATATTAGTATCATATACAGAGATATTAGTATCATATACAGAGATATTAGTATCATATACAGAGATATTAGTATCATATACAGAGATATTAGTATCATATACAGAGATATTAGTATCATATACAGAGATATTAGTATCATATACAGAGATATTAGTATCATATACAGAGATATTAGTATCATATACAGAGATATTAGTATCATATACAGAGATATTAGTATCATATACAGAGATATTAGTATCATATACAGAGATATTAGTATCATATACAGAGATATTAGTATCATATACAGAGATATTAGTATCATATACAGAGATATTAGTATCATATACAGAGATATTAGTATCATATACAGAGATATTAGTATCATATACAGAGATATTAGTATCATATACAGAGATATTAGTATCATATACAGAGATATTAGTATCATATACAGAGATATTAGTATCATATACAGAGATATTAGTATCATATACAGAGATATTAGTATCATATACAGAGATATTAGTATCATATACAGAGATATTAGTATCATATACAGAGATATTAGTATCATATACAGAGATATTAGTATCATATACAGAGATATTAGTATCATATACAGAGATATTAGTATCATATACAGAGATATTAGTATCATATACAGAGATATTAGTATCATATACAGAGATATTAGTATCATATACAGAGATATTAGTATCATATACAGAGATATTAGTATCATATACAGAGATATTAGTATCATATACAGAGATATTAGTATCATATACAGAGATATTAGTATCATATACAGAGATATTAGTATCATATACAGAGATATTAGTATCATATACAGAGATATTAGTATCATATACAGAGATATTAGTATCATATACAGAGATATTAGTATCATATACAGAGATATTAGTATCATATACAGAGATATTAGTATCATATACAGAGATATTAGTATCATATACAGAGATATTAGTATCATATACAGAGATATTAGTATCATATACAGAGATATTAGTATCATATACAGAGATATTAGTATCATATACAGAGATATTAGTATCATATACAGAGATATTAGTATCATATACAGAGATATTAGTATCATATACAGAGATATTAGTATCATATACAGAGATATTAGTATCATATACAGAGATATTAGTATCATATACAGAGATATTAGTATCATATACAGAGATATTAGTATCATATACAGAGATATTAGTATCATATACAGAGATATTAGTATCATATACAGAGATATTAGTATCATATACAGAGATATTAGTATCATATACAGAGATATTAGTATCATATACAGAGATATTAGTATCATATACAGAGATATTAGTATCATATACAGAGATATTAGTATCATATACAGAGATATTAGTATCATATACAGAGATATTAGTATCATATACAGAGATATTAGTATCATATACAGAGATATTAGTATCATATACAGAGATATTAGTATCATATACAGAGATATTAGTATCATATACAGAGATATTAGTATCATATACAGAGATATTAGTATCATATACAGAGATATTAGTATCATATACAGAGATATTAGTATCATATACAGAGATATTAGTATCATATACAGAGATATTAGTATCATATACAGAGATATTAGTATCATATACAGAGATATTAGTATCATATACAGAGATATTAGTATCATATACAGAGATATTAGTATCATATACAGAGATATTAGTATCATATACAGAGATATTAGTATCATATACAGAGATATTAGTATCATATACAGAGATATTAGTATCATATACAGAGATATTAGTATCATATACAGAGATATTAGTATCATATACAGAGATATTAGTATCATATACAGAGATATTAGTATCATATACAGAGATATTAGTATCATATACAGAGATATTAGTATCATATACAGAGATATTAGTATCATATACAGAGATATTAGTATCATATACAGAGATATTAGTATCATATACAGAGATATTAGTATCATATACAGAGATATTAGTATCATATACAGAGATATTAGTATCATATACAGAGATATTAGTATCATATACAGAGATATTAGTATCATATACAGAGATATTAGTATCATATACAGAGATATTAGTATCATATACAGAGATATTAGTATCATATACAGAGATATTAGTATCATATACAGAGATATTAGTATCATATACAGAGATATTAGTATCATATACAGAGATATTAGTATCATATACAGAGATATTAGTATCATATACAGAGATATTAGTATCATATACAGAGATATTAGTATCATATACAGAGATATTAGTATCATATACAGAGATATTAGTATCATATACAGAGATATTAGTATCATATACAGAGATATTAGTATCATATACAGAGATATTAGTATCATATACAGAGATATTAGTATCATATACAGAGATATTAGTATCATATACAGAGATATTAGTATCATATACAGAGATATTAGTATCATATACAGAGATATTAGTATCATATACAGAGATATTAGTATCATATACAGAGATATTAGTATCATATACAGAGATATTAGTATCATATACAGAGATATTAGTATCATATACAGAGATATTAGTATCATATACAGAGATATTAGTATCATATACAGAGATATTAGTATCATATACAGAGATATTAGTATCATATACAGAGATATTAGTATCATATACAGAGATATTAGTATCATATACAGAGATATTAGTATCATATACAGAGATATTAGTATCATATACAGAGATATTAGTATTATATACAGAGATATTCGTATCATATACAGAGATATTAGTATTATATACAGAGATATTAGTATCATATACAGAGATATTAATATCATATACAGAGATATTAGTATCATATACAGAGATACTGATTAGTATCATATACAGAGATATTAGTATTATATACAGAGATACTGATTTATATCATATACAGAGATACTGATTTATATAATACACAAAGGTATTGATTTGTATCATATACAGAGGGATTGATTCGTATCATATACAGAGGGATTGATTCGTATCATATACAGAGGGATTGATTTGTATTATATACAGAGGTATTGATTCGTATTATATACAGAGGTATTGATTTGTATTATATACAGAGGTATTAATTTGTATTATATACAGAGATACTGCTTTGTATCATATACAGAGGTATTGAGTTGTATTATATACAGAGGTATTGTTTTGTATTATATTATATACAGAGATACTGATTTGTATTATATACAGAGATATTAGTATCATATACAGAGATATTGATTTGTATTATATACAGAGGCACTGATATGTGTAATATATAGAGGTATAGATTTGTATTATATACAGAGGTACTGATATGTGTAATATATAGAGGTATTGATATGTATTATATACAGAAATATTGAAATGTATTATATACAGAAATATTGATATGTACCTTATTCAATACTGAAGTGGGGGAGAAATAGGAAAATAGATGATATGCTCAGCACCGGGTCCAGCCCTCTATGCGTTTTGCGTACGCTCGGAGGTCTGTCAGTCCGCACGGAAGAGGGGAGTGAACTCCCGTCTCTTGTGCAGAGCGTGCAGCTGTTATGCTGCCATAAGGCTACCTTGAGGTTCTCCGATGGATCAGAGGTCTGTACGGCTGCATTAAATATTCCCCACCCCTGAACCCCCCTTGCAGAGTTTAGGAGGACAGAGGGGATGGGTTTCCATATCGGATGGGTCTCCAGGTGTATGGAACCAAGTTTTGTACGGATCATATAGTATATAGTAGCATATATTCTGGCGCATGCGCAGATGTTACAGTAAGCTAAGCTTGGTCCTCAGGTATTATTTAACATTCCCCACACCACCTCCAAAAATCACAATACTAAAGTTTACTGTATAATCTATAAGCAATAATTAAGATCTATGCAAACAATTAATAAATGCACAATCATATACTACATTACTTACATAACCACACTGGAAGCATTGCAAATACAAGCTGTGATAAGGTTTCCAGCATCAGCTGATAGCACTATAACGTCATTACTGGTCTTTATTTTTTTTTATTACCATGAAACATGTTGTTACATGTAAGAATGTGACATGGAACGTTCTGTAATCTCTTATATCATAACACAAACATCTATTGGTCTATGTTTTTCAGTCATTATAATAATGACAATGACTTATGTCTCCATAATTAGCCAGTGGGCCGTTAGTTACTGAATACAAGTCACTGAGAATCATAGATAAGTAGGATAAGAATGGGGGCTGGGAGATGGCTAAAGGATAAAGCTGGCTACCTGATCCACAGGTCAGTCCTTCCCTGCCCCATGGAGACTATTTAAGGCCAGTTACAAGACATCCATTCACTCTCTTTTCGACACTGGTTCCGCTGGTAACAGGTGGAATTGGTCTACATATTTTCAGTGTCGCGGATACAGGAAGAGAAAGCAGAGCAGCGGGGGAGGAGCCATAGCTTATGAAGAAAGTGTAAGTGCAGAGAAGGGGGTAATGGAGTTTGAATGGAGTGAGAATGGATAGAGGGTATCAGTAGAGCATGAAGAGAGTGTGAGTGCAGAATGGGGGTTAATGGCATGTGAATGGAATGTGTATTGTGTAAAGACAGTAAACTAAAGATGGACTTATCAAGTTAACCTATTATAAACTGTGAGAAAGGGTGGGTTAATATAATAGAGGAGGGTGGTTAATTCAGTTTGTCTGTTGGGGGGAAGAGGGTTCATTTAGCAGACCTTTGTAAGTTGGGGTTTTTGAGTGAACTGAAAGGGGGGTTAATTCGATGATAACTAGATCCACCCCAGCACTCTTCTTAGTTAGCATAACTTTAGGGGTGTATTCTTGTTGGTTAAGAATGAGCCCCTTTACACCTCTTTGAGGGCTTTTCTGTTGTCTTAAGCCATCAGTAACAACTTTTTTGAGGAATGGTTTAGACTTAATTTGGATTTATGTTTCACTTCACAGTACATCTCAGTCCTATCAATACTTGGATCATTGTAGAGAAGACTAATGGCGGCACCCTGGCTTCCGACGCTCCTGGCAACTTTCCTGGCATTTTCCACTGTCCTAGGAGCCTCCATCCCACCAGGAAAAAGTGAGTAGGTGGAGTAAATGGGAATATATGACCTGAGCTCGAAGCCTGCCCCTGTACGACATGTTTGGGTATCCTGGCTATAGTCTCTTTTAACGTCAATGGGGCTGATTCAGAGTTTAGGAGTAAGAGTAAAAGAGGTGCAAATGTACAGCTCAGTTAAACCATTTTGCAAAGTAAGGGATACCAATTAATTTTAATTCTTTTGCATACAGGGAAAATACTTGCACATAGAACTCAAATACTGCATAGTTTTAATATTAATCTATAAAACAGAGTTGAACTAAGAAACTCTAATTCTGTTTTCACAATTTAAATTTGCCTCCTTGCAGTTCAGCCTGGTGTCACTCAGGTCTCAGCAGGGTATTGCTCAGGGCTACACTTATACCTAAGAAAAGGTGTAAGTGCAGATCTGAATCAGACCTAATGACTTCTCCCTCTACACCAAGTCTGACCAAGCTGAGGTTCTGCAAGTGTTCTGAAGCCACAACTCCCAGCATATGCATAGAAAAGCAATATATTATAGGGCTGATTCAGAGTTGCACTTACACCTTTTTTTAGGTGCAAGGGGAGACAGATTTAAATTGTGAAAGCGAAATGATATTTAAGAGGTGAAATTTCTTAGCTCAACTCTGTTTCATAGATTAAACATAAAGTTATGCAGTATTTGAGTTCTGTGTGTATAAAAAAAAGTATTTTCCCTGCATGTAAAAGATTTAAGATTCATTTGCACCCCTTACTTTGCAAAAAGTAAGTATAGCTGATCTTTTCACTTACACCTGATTTACCCTTACTCCCAAACTCTAAATCCAGGCTTATAACTCCAACTTAAAATTTCAGTGAAGATACTATAAATCAGAAAAAAGCAATTTTCTTAATGTCTAAGTACATAAAACCAAACTCCAAACATTTGTGAACATTCTTTTGGTGAATGCCCTTATATGTCCTTGTAATACCCCACTACGGGGGCTGCCTTGGGTGTAGCTTGCACAGAGGGAAAATTGGAGGCTGTAGGCTACAGGGCAGCGCAAGGGCTGTTGCTAGGAAAGAGCCAGCTGATGCGTGAGGGTGACAGAGGGCGATGAGACGGAGCCGTGGCGGGGAGGAGACAAGTTTGTGAGGAATTGAGAGCCGTGAGAGAGAGACAAGCGCGTTGGGAGAGAGATGTGTTGGTGAGGTGTCGAGTGCTGAAATTAAGAGTCGCTGAGGAGAAAGAAAAAACACTGGCAACAGAAGCAAAGGAGATGGTGGAATAGCTGGGATCAGAGTTTGGCTGTACGGTAGCAGAAATACCTATAGACTTGCAGTGAGAGGAGAGATCGTGGCGGAATAGCTGGGAAGCAGAGTTTGGCTATACGGTAGCAGAAATACCTATAGACTTGCAGCGGGAGGAGAGAGTCAGAAGCAAAGGAGAGATCGTGGCGGAAATAGCTGGGATCGGAGTTTGGCTGTACGGTAGCAGAAATACCTATAGACTTGCAGCGGGAGGCGAGAGTCAGAAGCAAAGGAGAGATCGATGGAAGAATAGCTGGGATCGGAGTTTGGCTGTACTGTAGCAGAAATACCTATAGAGTTGCAGCGGGAGGAGAGATCGGTGGTGGAATAGCTGGGAAGCAGAGTTTGGCTACACGGTAGCAGAAATACCTATAGACTTGCAGCGGCAGGAGAGAGTCAGAAGTAAAGAAGAGTGAGGTGGAAACACAAAGACTGAACGGGGTGGTGCGGACAATGCAGGGAGTCACAGTGAGTTAACCAATCTGTGAAAATATAGTTAGTTCTCCCCTCAGGGTTTTTGAATATAAAAAGACCCATATATATATATATTTTCCACACCAGACTGTTACTCATTCTCATGCAAATATTTTAGTAACTCATTGAAACAGTACACATTGTTTCATTAGATAAACAAATTGCATGATTATTACTTCCTGAAAACTGTTTATTTAACTGATTTAAAGTAATTGCATGATAGGACTTATTTGAAACGCATCTCTATGAGTGAAAGAGAGTGATTGCATGATTATTACATCCTGAAAACTGTTTATCTAACTGATTTAAAGTAACTGCATGATAGGAATTGTTGACACTTATTTCTAAGAGAGACTTATGGTAAATTCATGATGGTTTGAAACTAATTCTCTGTCTGACTTGGAGTAATACATGGTTGTAATTTTTTATGTTAATTCTCTGGTCAACTTTGTTGAAAAGATTATTTACTGTTGTTACATGCAAAAATAATATCTTTTGTGAATACAACTAAATTCTTCATTTTCGGAGAGTCAAGGATCAAATTAGATTAACCAGTAAAGAAATAAATTAACCAACTAATCAGTTGTCGGTATTCATTGAGAGACTTTATTTAAATTACATCTTGGGAATCGCTTGGTTCATTCCGAAACATTCAGAGTATTACATCCTTATATTCTCAAACAGTCTCCAAAGGTAGGTAGTTAAAGCTCTTCAACAATTAATTCAATCAATAAAACATGAATCCTCTGTCTGAATCTTTGACATCTTATTCATGGTTATACATATAAAGAAATATATGCATATATGTATAATATAGGATGTTTGATTGAATTTATTTGTTCAACAGGCTTATCTACCTACCTTTGGAGACTGTTTGAGAAGTTAGCTTTATGTACTTATATATTAAGAAATTTGTAAAGACCATATATTAATCCCTTTAATTATTGCATCATCGCCGGATAAATTTTTATACTTACAACTCCCAGCATACTTTGTAAAATTTTAGCTATGCCTATGCAGGTAAGCATGCTGTGACTTGTAGTTTCACAAATCTTGGAGAGCCACCGGTTGGCCAGGCGTGGTCTACATGTACTGAGCACACTCAAAAGAAATAGTATACATGAAAACCAAAATAAAAAGGAATTCAATTTTCCCTGTAACTTTTCCTAATGTATTTTTCATACATTTTTAGGGTTGTAAATAAAATGTAATCTGCTAAGGATTTAATGCACAAATGAATAAACTATAGCTTTGAAGGTCTAGATTGTCTGATGATTGCATGTAAAGTACAAACCTATCTGTTGCACAGAACTCTTATTTTAAAAAGCAATAGATATTGATGCCACAAGATGACGCTTGTTAGGTGTATGAAACAGGGGTGGGCAGAATAGGAGCAGAATGGGTGAGATAGGAGCAGAATGGGTGAATGGGTGAGATAGAAATACTTAGGTCCAGCCTGTAGCAACCAATCACGGTTCTGTCAGGAGTGGGATTCTATCTGTCTGCTAAACTCAATATATACTAATTTAGATTCTGTTAAGCCCCTAAATTGTAAAGTTATAAAGCATTAGATTAGACATAGAGCATGAAATAGTTTTCTAGCTGGTAGCTTTCTTTCTTTCTTTCTTTGTAAAAAAAATATCAGGCCAAAATGGCTGCCGGTAAAGGCAGCCATTTTGTACCCTACATACTCTCTTCAGTATCATATTTTTTTGAAGCAAACACTGTAAGAGATCAAAGATAGATTATAGATTTGCAAATAATTACTACAGTATGTTAGGTAAAGATATGCAGGGATGTTAGTAAATAAACAGTGTCATTTTGCTTAATAATCCTGTGCCTTGGTTACAGATAATGCTCAGTGCTCTGTAAGCCCTCACAACAGGACAGACTGCGGTTCCCCTGGAATCAGTGACAAGGAATGTCTATCCAGAGGATGCTGCTTTGACTCCAGTGTTCCTGGTGTTAAATGGTGCTTCTACCCAAAGGCCGGTGGTAAGACATTAATCTTTCACTAATGTGTGGGTCAGGGTCGGCCCCTAGATAACTAAATGGGGAGGCGCGTCCCACAGCCCTCTCCCGTGCAGTGGTCGTATAGACCGCGGCTCTCACAGGTGATGTGATGCGGCCAGCGCCTGTGAGAGCCGCGGTCTATGTCGGTGCTCCGGCAAGTTCCTAACCCCCCAGAATTTTTCCCCGCCCTGGGCTCTGCTAGGTCTAGAAACGGCACTGGTGTGGGTATATCATAGGATTGTAAGATATCAGGGTCTGTTTACAAACCTCATTTTCATATGATAATGCCCATTTTCATTTCCACGGCGCTGGCATTGTTGTAAATGGTAAGTGGTTCATTTTTAGGTGATAATGTCCGTTTTACAGTGAAAACAGGCATTATCACCTAAAAATGAAGTTGGTAAATAGAGCCCATAGTCATTTGGATTCCAGTATCATCTATATGCAGATGATACATAAAGCTACCTATCCACTCCTGATCTCTCACCAGCTGTGTTGTACCCTATCACTGTATGCCTCCCTGCTATTTCTTCCTGGATGTCCTCCAGCCATCCTTAAACTATTTACACCTGCTAGTAAAACTTACCCACCTGGCCTCACTATGGGCTGGATCCAGACTTAAGTGCTTGAAATTAGTTACTCCTGGGCTAAACCATGTTGATTTCAGGGGGAGTCAAGGTAATTGTATACTTTGCATTGCTTACTGCACACAGATACTGACCAGCTTTA